>CM021103.1:262847132-263082479 GCA_007115665.2 Sequoiadendron giganteum
CTCAAGTCTCTCCCTCCTACCCCCTCTCCCTCTCTCAGGTCTCTCACTCACTCACTCACTCACTCACTCATTCATGTCTCTCTCCCCTATACCTTTAACCCTCTACCCTCTATCTCTCTCCAACTCCCTCCCTCTCTCTCACTAAAACCCTCTATCTCTCTCCCCTCTACCCTTAACCCTAAACCCTAAACCCTTAACCCTTAAACCCCTTAACCCTAAACCCTAAACCCTTAACCCTTAAACCCTCTACCCTCTCTCTCTCAAGTCTCTTCCTCTAACTCCCTCTCCCTCTCTTAGGTATCTCTCTCTCACTCACTCCCTCTATCTCTCTCCCCTGTACCCTTAACCCTAAACCCTTAAATAATCTACCCTCTCTCTCTCTCTCTCAACCATCTCCCTCTACACCCTCTCCCTCTCTCAAGTATCTCTCTCACTCACTCAATCCTATGTCTCTCCCCTCTACCCTTATCCCTGTACCCTTAAACCCTCTACTCTCTACCCTTTATCTCTCTCCCACTCCCTCCTACCCCATCTCCCTCTCTCAGGTCTCTCTCCCTCACTCAATCCCTCTCTCTCTCTCTCCCCTCTACCCTTAAACCTAAACCCTAAACCATTATCCCTTAAACATTCTACCCTCTACCCTTAACCCTCCCTCCCTCTATCTCTCTCCCACTCCCTTCATCTCTCTCTCTCAACCCTCTCCCTCCTACCCCCTCTCTCTCTCTCTCAGTCACTCCCTCTGTCTCTCTATCCTCTACCCTTAACCCTAAACCCTAAACCCTAAACCCTTAACCCTTAAACCCTAAACCCTTAAAAATCTCTACCCTCTACCTAAGAGAGAGACCTGAGAGAGGGAGATGGGATAGGGGGGAGTGGGAGATATATAGAGGGAGGGAGGGTTTAGGGTAGACCCAATACCCTCTACCCTCTACCATAAACCATATACCCTCAACCCTTAAACCCTTAAACCCAAGTAAACTCTCTACCCTAATCCCTCAACCCTCAACACCTAATCCCTCAACCCTTAAACCCTCAACCCTCAAACCTCTACCCTCTACCCTCTACCCTCAACCCTCAACCCCTATACCCTCAACCCTATACATTGGACCCTCAACCCTCAACCCTAATCCCTCAACCCTATACCCTCTACCCTCTACCCTCAACCTTAAACCCTAAACCCTCAACCCTCAACCCTTAAACCCTAAACCCATAAACCCTCTACCCTCTACCCTATACATTAAACTCTCAACCCTCAATTCTCAACCCTTAACCCTTAATCCCTCAACCCTAGGTAGGTAGGGGAACTTAGGTGAGATACAGAGTGATGAATGGAGAGGTAGGTAAACAAAGGGATAGGGGAGATAAATATAGGTAGAGAGGGAAGGAGATGTAGAGAGAGGAGAGATAGATAGAAGTAGAGAGGGCAGGGAGGGATAGGTAGGGAGAAGATAGAGGTGAGTGTGTGTGTGTGTGTGTGTGTGTGAGAGAGAGAGAGAGAGAGAGAGAGAGAGAGAGAGAGAGAGAGAGAGAGAGAGAGAGAGAGTGATGGAGGGAGAGGTGGGTAAAGAGAGGGAGAGGGGAGATAAAGATAAATAGAGAGTGAAGGAGATGCAGAGAGAGATGATAGATAGAGAGAAGTAGAGAGTGGAGGGATGGTGGGAGAGGAAAGGAGGAGATAGAGGTGAGTGTGTGAGAGAGGGAGAGAGAGTGAGAGGAGAGAAAATGAGGGTAGAGAGGAAGGGGGAGAGATAGAAAGAGAGTAAAGAGGGAAGGGGGGAGATAAAGATTAGAGAGGGAAGGAGAGAGTAAGAGAGAAAGAGGGGGGAAGGAGAGAGAGGTAGAGAGAGTGGTAGGTAGTGGGGGGAGAGGTAGGTAGAGAGGGAAGGAGAGAGGGATGGATAGGAGGGAGAGAGGGAAGGAGAGAGAGTGAGATGGATAGAGTGGTGAGATAGAGAGTAGAGAGGTAAGGAGAGAATGAGAAATAGAGATAAAGAGAGAGAGGGAGGTTGGAGGGAGGGAGAGGTAGAAAGGGATAAGTGAGACATAGAGAGTGAAGGAGGAAAAGTGGGATAGAGAGAGAATGGTGATTTAGAGAGGATGGAGTGAGAGGGAAGATGGGAAAGTGGGAGAGAGGGAATGGTGATTTAGAGAGGAGGGGGTGATAGGTAGGGATAGAGATAATGGTGAGATAGAGAGGAGAGAGTGAGATAGAAAGAGAGTAATGGAGAGATAGAGAGAGAGGTAGGTAGAGGAAGGGAGAGGAGAGATAGAGAGTAGAGAGGGAAAGAGGTAGGAAGGGAGACATAAGTGAGATAGAGAGGGATTGAGAGAGAGAGTGATGGAGGGAGAGGTAGGTATAGAGAGGGAAAGAGAGAGGAGAGATAAAGAGTAGAGAGGGGAGCGAGGGAGGGATAGGTAGGGAGGGAGATAGAGGTGTGTGTGTGTGTGAGTGTGAGATAGAGAAAATGATCAATTGAGAGAGAAAGAGGGGGGAGGTAGGGACAATAGTGAGAGAGATTGGGAGGAGAGACAAAAAGAAGGGGAGGGAGGGTGAGGTTGAGAGAGGGAGGGAGAGGAGAGATAGAGAGAAGTAGAGAGGGAAGGAGGGAGGGAGGGAGTGTTAGTGAGGGAGATAGAGGTTTGTGTGAGAGAGAGAGATAGAGAGAGTGGTGAGATTGAGAGGGGAGAGTGAGAGGAAGGGAGAGAGAATTATGAGATAAAGAGGAGAGATTTAGAGAGAAAGATGGGGAAGAGAGGGATAGAGAGTGAGAGAGAGATGTAGGTAGGAAGGGAGAGGAGAGATAGAGAGTAGAGAGGGAAAGAGGTAGGGAGGGAGACATAAATAAGATACAAAGTGATAGATGGAGAGGTAGGTAAAGAGAGAGAGAGGGGAGATAAAGATAAGTAGAGAGGGAAGGATATATAGAGAGATAAGAGATAGAGAGAAGTAGAGAGGGGAGGGATGGAGGAAAATGTAGGGAGGAGATAGAGGGGTGTGTGTGAGAGAGAGAGGGGAGAGAGGGAGGAAGGGAGAGAGAGATGGAGTGGAGAGATAGAGAGTAGAGAGAAGGATAGAGTGAGAGAGAAAGATGATACAACTTGCTAACTACTAAAATTTGACCTCTTAATTACTAAAATTTGAATTGCTGATTATTGAAATTTGACTAAGTTTGAAATTTTTAAGATCTTCCAAAAACTAGAATTTGCATTATAACTCCTAGAGATCTGAAACCATTCTCAAACATCCTGCCTATATACATGAAATATAACTTAAAGTATAAGAAAGTAAATGTCCATCTGTAAATGTCAACTTATACTTAAATGTTTATTTCATGTATATAGTTTCCTTGGTAGAGAAAGAGAAAATGAAAGAGTTTAGAAAAATACATTCCAAAAGTCGTTGCAAAAAGAAAGAAAAATCACACTTGTTCATTCATTGCAAAATTCAAGCCATTTGGCAAGCACCAAATTTGGCACTTTCCAAATAGGCTCAATATTACTGAGCCTATTTGGCGTGTGCCATATTTGGTGCTCTCCAAATTTGGCGAGCGCAATATGGCCTATTATGGTTTTTTTTTTGCAATTTGGCACCAAAATTGTGTCACAGATCCATGCACTTACCATGTAGATGACTAATAAATAGTGATTTTTTTAATGGCTAATATTCACCAATTGAATAATAGTTAAAATTTGGGAATCCAAATTTGGCTAATAGTTCAAGCTCTAATAGGAACTGAATCACCACATTTTTATAAATTTTTATTTTAGCCTTATTTAAATCACCAAAGAATTTATTTTATTAAAAAAATTAACTCAAAAATTTGCCACAGTATTCAATACATGATTAGATCATATTCACCTAAATTTTATAAGTTATTGTAGAAATCTAAATTAATTCGCCAATAGTATATCATTTTTATTAGTTGCTTTAGGGTCATATTTCAAATATTTCTAAGTTACCTCCATTATTTAAAAAATAGTCTAACCCTCATTTTATTTCATGAGGTAAAATGTACCTGCAATCTGTAATGCTCTTGGAGCACGAAATAAATGAAACATCAGGCCCCATGAGCATTACATATTGTAGCACATTTTACATTGTGGAATACAATAGGGGCCATTAGATTATATTTTAAATCAATGGTGGCAACTCAATATTATAGATTTAACCCCTTTTAAACCCATTGATCATTTCCACCCTAAATCCCCTATTTTTCCATGAGAATTATTATTTTTAAATGAAAGGATTAACCATCATAATTAATGCATTTTCTTATTGTTTTCCAAGATTCACCAAGATTTTCTATAAATTCTTAGTAATGTAAAAATAATTGCCAATAAAATTAATATTTAAAAAAAAATGAAAGATTCACCAATTCAAGTTAATATTTATTTCTAAAAAAGGAAAATTTCACTAGTATTTTATATCTTTTCTTGAGGGGGGTTTTCTTAAAGTCATCACTACTGATAAATATTCTCTTCAATGCTCTTGACAATAATATTTACTCTTGTGAAGTTTGAATTATGCATGTTGTCATGCTTAGATTTGAATTGATAAAATTACTATGTATTTATAGGTGTTTATCTAATTTCCCAAAAATTAGATTCCACAAGACAACATTTGAAACTTGAATTTGAATCATTAAAATGCCACCAAAAACATATTAAAAATTGGGTCCTAGCACTTAAAGGGGACCTAAATCCAGGACACACAATTTCCAAGGTCTTTAAATTAATGTTAGCATTTGTTTAATATACCTATTTCCCTTTTAGAAAATGAGAATAATAAGGATTTGGAATGTATAATTTAGGTAATTATAAGCTTAATTAAGTCCAATTAATTAAGGGGATGCTGAACATAGTGTGAAATTGTAAAGGTGTATAATTTTCTACACTACATTTAGCCCCCACTTTAGTGAGAGTATGAGACCAAACTCAAACTCACACTAAAGTAGACAAATAATTTAAGAGAGGTCTACTTGTAAAATTGTTGGAAAGATAAGATGACAAGGATCAAGGAGGATAATCAAACCCCCAGGATCTAAGATCCCATGAAAAACCAAGAAAGGGACAAAGATACAACATCATACAATGTAAAAATTAATGCAAAGAGGGAAAAGGGGTGGATCAAGCTTCAACAGTTTTTCCAACAGGTATGGATCAATCCTAGGCTATTTATCTAGAAATACACTCACAAAGCTTAGTGCAAGCTGATATACACTAGGTGAGCCTCAAGGAGTGAGCGACACACATTAGGTCTACAAGGTGTGAACCCACAAATAAAGGTGGTAGATGGGAAAGTCATGGTAGGTCTATAGACTCCCATACGTCAACCATAACAAAATTTATACTCTTTGATAAATTTGATAATATACTACACCAAATGGTCATAAGCTTTCACAAGGCACCGCTGACAAGAAAATTATATTATGCTTGGTGGACAAGAATTAGTTTAGGATATTCAAAGGGGTTTCTCTTAGTTAATGAAATGTCTCACTTTAGGGAAAATCACACTTGATATCACCATCAAAAGAAAACTAGTTGTGGGATAAAAGATTTGCATCTTAAGGAATGCAATCCATAGCATGACCACTACGAGGAATGTTATATAGCAAGAAAGGTCACACTCTTGAAGGACATTAAACCCAATGTCACCAACAAGAAGGTATATCATGTGAAATAAAAAGACCACACCTTGAACAAGGCCATACCATTATGCAAGCAATGAGTAAGAGGCATAATGACCTCCACTTTAAAGTGGAGAATGATAAAGGCCAATACATGAGACCTTATTTGGAAAGCCCTATGACAAACATATATTTCCAAATAGATTTATGTCATGGAAAGGAGGTTTCCCCCCATGTGTAATCCTAAGATAACACATAAGGGATCCACAGATATGGGGTCAACATATGTCTTTGCTATAGTGATATAATTGAGTTTGGAACCATCATCACTCCCCAAATACTCATAGAATAATGAAAAAAAGGAGGAATGACATGTAGAGAGAGAGAAGAAAAACAATCCTTTTGGGTTAACATGGAGGAGACCTAAATTTCTCAATGCTTTGTATTGTCCCCAAAGGAAAACATAAGACAAATGAAAATATAATGGTTATGACAAATAGAAGAATGGAGATACAAATAGAAGAATGTCATAATAGATTCACTTCCTTTGTATCCTTGCAGCAATAGAGTGAAAAGGGTCATCCAAAGTAGGCTCACATACATAAAGATACACCAAGCAACATAGTACATGGGATCACATTACACACACGCAATCACACAAAAAACATGAAAAGGCATAAAGCTAGTATGACACATGTGAGCCAGCCTAAAGCAAGTTGTTCACATCCCAATCTTGTTCATCATATGCCAAAGGTGGATAACTAGCCAAAGGGGCAACAACGAGTGTCGTACTAGGACAATCACTAGGTTCAACACATGGTGATGCACTCTTGTTAGGAGGTTCATCATGGTTGTTGTTGTAGACATTAAAAATTATCCTGAGCATGCAAGTAACATTTTATCATTAATTCATCTTCTTCCTAGCAATATTAAATAATTTTAATTATTTAATTATTCCCTAATGTCTTAATTCTTCTATTAATTAAATAATTCTTAATTGTTTAATTAATTCACTTTATCCTTATTCCTCTTTGATTGATTTAAATAAATATCAAATTTGTTTAATTTATGTCATTATTATCCTTTTTCCCTCTATAATTAAATAAATTATTTTTTATTTATTTTCATTTTCCTCTATAATTAAATAATTACTTTAATTATTCATTATTTTTTCCCACCATAATTAAATAAATTATATTTATTTAATTATTTTATCATTTTCCTCTTTAAATAATGGTTTTATTATTTAATAATTCGTCATTTTCATCCACTCTCTATTAAATAATATTTAGCATTCCACCTCTTCTTCTATAATTAAATAATAATTCTTATTAATTAATTATTCATCTCACCATTCCCTAAATTAAATAATTGTTTTAATTATTTAATTTACCTTTTTCTAGCTAAGTTCTATCTCTTATTCCACTTTCGTGGATCACGATCCCTTCTTCCTATCCTTATCTCTTGTTCTTTCAATCAACCTCGTCCATTGATCATCATACATCATCTCTCAATCCTAGCCCTTTATTTGAATTGAGTTCCTATAAAAGCAAGCCATCATCCTCATTTCAACCCCAAGCACAATCTTTGAAGTTTTGCTGTATTGAGATCTAAAGCTATCTTGCATCAACATCAAGCTCATTGAGTACATTGCATACTACAAATCTTAGAATAAACAAAGAAAAATGGAGATCAATGGAGGAGAATCAACTATGGCATAGAGATTGAGTATTACTGCTTAATTATTGTGGATTTTATTGTCATTTGTGCTTCATTGTTCGATTAGGGTCTTTATTGCTTGAATTAGGTAGTGTATGGTTGCTATAATTGATTCATGCTTATTCTTAAAATTCTAACCCCGATCTACATTTGGTGAACTTGACGTGAATTTAAATACCTATTGTATCTTTATTTTTTTGTGGTTTTCTAACCTTGATGTTCTGTTAAAAAATTTCAAGACAAACCTTGTGTAGATTAGGCTGAAGATAAAACCCTAAGATTTTCCAAATATTTTATGAATCTTTCGAATAGTTGTTATTTTTTTCTAGGTTTTTTTATGACAAGTCAAGGATCATATCAGTAGCCCACATTCCAAAAATTAGATTCAGGTTGACATTTTTGAGTGAATCATGCTATTTTTAGTAATTTCCAAAGATCTCATCATATCTCCCAAATTGTTGTTAATTGTTTTTGGTATTTTTACTGAAGGTCAAAGATCATGTCATAAGATTACACTCCAAAAATTAGCTTCATGTCAACATTTTTGAGCAAGTTATCATGTTTTTATAGTTTTTCATAAATCTTAAATCTTGGTCACAAATCAACAATTTTTTCAATTTTTTTTTATAGATCTAGAAATCTCCTCTCAGAATTCTATAGGGGGTTTTTCTTTACATTTTTAATTTTGACCTCAAATAATTAAAATAAAATCAGATTTTTGAAAATTAGTACTTCTTTATAAATCTACTCCCTAGGGCTTAAATTAAGAAATTTTTCTAAATTTTTGACATTTTTGGAAAGTTCTCAAAATTTTATTAGGGGCATCTTCTTTGCATTTTGGTTTTTGGGGTAAAAAATAAAATGAAAGAATCGGATCTTGGAATTACGTTGATAACATGCAATTTTTTTGGTTACTGATATCTGATTTTCATCTTGTGGCAATTATTGGGAGAAGACCTTTTGATCTAAACTACTAATCCAATTTCTTGCAGGGTTCCATTGTGTGCTTGAAAATTTTAAATTAGGAACATTTAGAATTTTTGTTTAAAGGAACAAGTGTCTTCCATGTCTTGTGCACTTGCACGTTGTGTTAAATCCTAGATTGGTGTATGTGTATCCTCTACCCTTGTGCTTCATGTGATCTTGGGTGCATGAGAAAAATATAGCAATCTCTTTTTCTTTTTGTAGGGAGTCTTGCCTTTTAGACACATCCTAACAAAGAACTCAAAGGGGATGACCTCAAGCATGTTTCTTAGTGAGCTATATTAAAGGGGTGAAGGTGAAAGTCAATAACTCTATTTGGTGAAGTTATACCTTGCATGTCAATTATGATGTGGGTGTATGGACAACATGTGGGTTGATTAGAGGCTTTAGTCTCTCACGTTTGAAGTATACCATGGTGTTCATGATAGTCCCCCACAAGAAACTTATTATTTTAGAGCCTAAGACCTATTTTAGTCATCTTCTATTGTTGGTGCATCGAGATAGCATCATTTGGAGAAGTTACTTATCATGTCTGGTTCTTGGTTGAGGTGGCAAGGTCCCTTGTTTTGAGTTGCTCCTTTCAAGGTGAGAGGTGTTAAGGCGGTCCATGACCTTGGAATACTATAGCTTCACCCACTCATCATTTATAAATTAAATCACTCCCCTAGGGGTGAGGTAAGCCCAAATTTATTAGACAAACCCTATTACTACTAGCTCTAGGTTGTGCTTGTTTGTATTGTTTGTGAACCAAGGCCAAGTGAGTTTTGTGGAAGAAAACTTGTAAACATATTCACTTACTAAGAAGTCAAAGAGTTGAAATCAACCAAATATGTTTTTCAAGTGTTTGATGTGTTTTATGATCAAATTTGAACTTACCAAAAATAGAAAGCAATCTAGAAAATATCAAATTAGGGCCAAAAATCAGAACACCGCAACTATTAGGATAAAAAATTTCTAGGAAAATATTTGTACATCCAAATTTCAGTTTCCTTATAGACTATGATGGTATACTCAAATAAAAGACTTGTTTAGGTTCAGATATTCCATTCATAGCATTTCATCATTCACCTTAGGTCATCTTGCATAGTCCTAGTTTACATATACTACATCTTAGCTTCATTTCAACATCATCTTTGAGTCTTGAGATTAGGAAGCTTAGCATACTATTGGGAAAACCATTAGTCTCATTTTAGGTGTCTTGACCTTATCATACCTCTCATCTATCCTATATTTAGGTTGGGCCTACAGCTCATGTGTCTAGTTTAGGTTCACCTTTTATCAATCATCATCATTATCATCATCTTGGTTTATCCTCTTGAGGTCTTGACACTTAGAGCTATTACTTTGGTTCATCATAGTGTTCTTATCATCCTCTTTTAAGTATCAAGGTTCAATACCCAATCCAAGCATAGTCATAGTCATAGTTCCATTAACATTTTTCATCCCAAGCATAGTCATAGCTTCATCATCATTTTTTCATATCAAAAACTTTGTTATAGCTTGCATTTTCATCCTTATAGTCCAAAAAATCCAAAAACATAGCATAGGACCATTTTCCATTTTTATCCTTAATTTTCATCTCCATCTTAGTTGCATAGTTTTTAAAAGTCCCAACATCCAAAGGTCATAAGTCTTATATGGTCCTGACTAGGTCACAAAGGAAATGAAAAGACATGGATAACTCATATGACTCCTATATCAATCTTATTAGAAACATGAACTTTGGGTCAAAATCAAACAAACCTCAACCAACACAAAGTGAAGTTTCAAATCCATTTGATAACTTTACATTGAAGGAGGTTAACCAAAATCTAATACCCAAGGAAATTGAAGAAGGTTCTCAAGATCCTAAGATAGTGTGAATTATAGAGGAACTAGTTAATGCACATCCTAATAAATATTTTATTGTACTTGCTAGGAAAGGTGCTAAGCTCCCCTTTTATTTTTATAGTTCCATAATTGTAGAAAAAAAACTCAAGATATTGGTCACAACACATTTTCACAAGGTCAATCATCCTCACAATAAATGCACACTAGCTTGTGACTTGGGGGAACAAAACATAATGTGACAACTACACACATACCCTCTCCTCCAACATTTGGGACCAAAAGAATACATGCAAATATCAAGGACCAACTCTAAAATTTAGTAATCCATTTGATTCATCCTTTAGTACCATGTGTATGACTTCTTAAAATCTATTTAGTACAACATCCACACAAAATACCACACCATCGACCAACACAAACACAAACAAAAACCGTAACCCACCAAGAAAAACAAGAAGGATTCAAATTATCACATCAAGAGTTCCATCCCAAATGACCAATACTACACCAAAAAACAACTTGTCTTTTGGGTCAAACTTTAACACCAATCAACCTCCATCACAACAACATGTCATTCCAAACACCAATTTCGTACCACAACCTCAACATACCAACCCAAATCCATCACAACATCAAACCAATACCAATACCAATACCACTACCATGTTCACATATCACTTTCAACAAGGCAATCAAAATCCTTTACAACAAAACACCAACCCAAATAAAACATTTACATCAAATTTTCAAATCCAAAATCCATTATACAACCATCCCAACACACTCAAAACCAACACCAACCTTCTCATGCAAATTCAACCAAACATGCAACCATCACCCATGGAGACTTTGATGCAAAAAATGTAAGTGATGCAACAAAAAATGAAAAACATGCAAGTGAGGACAACCAAGAAAACATACTCAATGCAGGAACTATGTCCTTACCCCTTTGATAGAAGCATATACATGCCACCTTTTGCACCACACTTCAACATTCCAAGATTTAACATTTATAAGGGGAAAGGATATCCAATAGAACACATAAGGGAGTTTAGTACTACATGTATGGACATTTATTTTGAGCCTACGTACTTGATGAGATTATTTCCATGTACCCTTTCAGGGTAGGCTCTAGAGTGGTTCACACATCTTCCTCTTGCGATAAGAACATGGAACAAACTAGCTGAAAAATTTACCACACACTTTTCCCATAACATTGAAAGTGATATGATCCTAGTGAAATTATGTACAACTCAAAAAAAGGAAAGGGAGTCACTTACATCATTTTATCAAAGGTGGCGAACTATGTCCAACAAATGTCCTTGTAACATACCGGAAAATAGTTGGTCCCCATATTTGTAGAAAACATTAACACAAAATTTATGATTTAACTTCAAATCCATTGTTGCAACACATATGAGGATGTCATTGAAAATGGAGACTCTATTGAGAAAGCTCTTGTTGCAAAAGGACTAGTCAAGATCTTCAAAGAAAACCAAAACAATCCTAATGACAAGGGAAAATTCTGGTCTAGAAACAAAAATGTCACCATTGATGGGGTAGTTGATGCTAAAATGATTAACAAGGTTCACCCCACCATTCACCTCAAAGTTCCTTCCACACAAAATGATTCAACACCAAGAAAAGATTAAACTATAAATGCAGTCCAAAACAATCAACAATGTAGAGGTCCCTCATGAGCGAACATGCCAAAATGAATATACACACCCTTAGGGGAACCCATTGAATTAGTCTAGAAGAAACTCTTACAGTCCAATGTCATTCAAATTCTAGATATCAAACCATACAAACCAACATTAGGAGTACCATCGTATGAAGGGACATAAAACATCATCATGTTGGAGTCTTAAAGACCTCATCTAGGACCTCATTGAACAAGGTGACATATTAGTGGATAATTCACAAGGAAAAAAAATGCTGACCATACCATATTCAAGACTCCCATACAAGACCATGGGAAGGGAAAAGCCTCTAGTTCAGGGAATAATACTAATAACAATTCCAATTATACCAATGTTTCATATGACTATACCATCAATCACATTCAAGACTTTCATAACCATGTTGCTATGATTTCTATCAATAAAAATTCACAATGTTTCATCACCACTCATAGAGATAAAGTGACCTTACAAGGGGTCTCTTCTAATCCACCATTGAAGGCTCAATATAATCTTCTAGACCATCTATGAAGGACTCCCACACAAATATCCATTTTTGAGTTACTTCGTATATCCCCTGAGCATAAGGTCATTCTAGACAAGACTTTGCAAGAAACATCTGTTCCCATTGACCTAAATGTTAACCAATTTCAAGCCATGGTAGGATACTTAGCTACAACCCATCATGTCACATTTTTCTGAGCAAGATTTTCCTACACAACGACCAAACCATAATGATCCATTTCACCTTGAGGTATACATTAATAAACACAAAATTAGATGAGTCTTGGTAGATAATGGAGTAGATCTAAATATATGCACCCTAAAATTGGTCACAACATTATGATTCTTTGAAGCTTGTATAGACAAGTCTAAGAAAATCATTATCAAGGTTTATGATGATGTTGAGCGCTCATCTAAGGGTATAATCACACTTCTTATAAGAGTTGGACCTGCTATTCAAAACATGATATTCCAAGTCTTAGATCTAGACTTACCATACAATATTCTCCTTGGTCACTCATGGATTCATGCCATGAGGGTTTTACCTTCCACATACCATCAATGCCTCAAGTTTCCATACAATGGTACCAAAATCACTATAGTAGGTGATCATGACCCTTTCCAATATTGTAGTAATCTGAAAGGGACCACTAAAAATTAAGTACATATCAATTGAGAAGCCTCTCCATCCACCTCATCACATTACTTTGATCCCTCTTCACTATCCACATCTTCCACTTCATCCATTCCCCTCCCCGAAGGTAAAATCTAGATTCAAGACCAAGGACATGGGGAGTATCATATTGATAGTTTATTTTGTATTGGGAAGCTATTCACATCACTTAAGCTGGCAAGTGAAGATGTTAATGATGCTAAGAATATCTAGACTCATAAGGATGATGTTAAGTTAGCTCTAGATATTTGTGAGAATATGCAAACAAATGACCATGATGGGATGAGAAACTTTTGGGAACCTAAAGATCCTTTAGTCGTTACTGTATTTTCTCCATCCCAATCCTTTTAGGCCTATGATAACCCCATGTTTGATCATGACATTTATGATAATACACTCTTTGATTATGATCCTATTAAGGATATTAAAGATCATCCCTTTCCATCTCATGATCCTCTTCTCCTTATTCCATTTTCTAAGCTATCACCCTTCCATTTCGACCATCTTGAGTTAGGTTATGCATCCCCTATTATTGCCTATACTGAGCCTTCTCTCCAACTCATTAAATATGTGCAAACCTCCTATGATGTTAATAATTCCAAAAAGGATAGTCGTGAAGAATCCATTGAGTGGATCACCAACCTTTTTTATGAACCACACATTCTCACCACCTCATATATCTCATCCATCTCACCCACGCTCATCCATCCCATAGGCATGGATCCAAAAGTATCACCTCAAGAAAATAATGAGGATATAGCTCAAGAATCAAAAGTGAAAGCGCCTTCTTCAAATGGAGATCTAAAATCAAAAGAAATCATGCAAACAAAGAAAGATCAAGGAAAGCCCTTTAGCCAAAATTGAATGCTATTGGACAAATCAAAGATAAAAATAAAATTCAAAAATGAAAGTAAGAAACAAATGATCTCTAATCATGCCTCATATAAAATAACTAGGGGCATTTACCAAAGAAAAATATCAAAAGATGAGCTTGTGGATCCAAAGTCTCCATCTTCATCACCTTCACCCAATCTATACACTCTACTATATCCACCCATATCCACACACCCATCATATCACTCCATCTCTCTTGGTGATATTTCTCAATAGACCTTCAATTGTGAACCCTTCATGTGTTCTAGCGCACTAGTTTCCCAAAATCCTTTTCATGTGAAGATTGATGACCCATGTAGTGTGCACGTTAGGAATCATATCCTAGCTCCCTTTGTTCACTTCATCAATCATACTCCATATCCATCATTCATACCCTTTGTTCAAATCATATCCTTTCATCTGGAATGGCCATCTAGATATGCACCTAATTGGTTGGGGCCTTACATCATAACTGCAACATGTGGATTTGGTGCTTATCAACTTTCCACTCTTGAAGGTGAATTTATACTAGAGCCTATCAATAACATGAACCTTCACAAGTACTACACCCAACTTTCAAAGAATCCCATCAAAAATGAAAAAAAAAAGAAAAAGAAAATTGCAACCCTGATGAAAAATTGGGAAATAGGGGTCTTGGTGACACAAAAAAAGTAAAGAGAAATAATCTATCCAATAGTGAAAACCACTTTAGTGGTGCTTTGGATAAGTATCATGGTGAAAACCTAGCAAATAGGTGCCATGTGTAGTCGGTCTTTGCTCGATCGTCTACTATCATGCTATCCAATTTTCCACTTCCATCCATGGTCTATCACGCACATCCCAGTCCATAATAAAATCTTCCCTCTCCATCTCACCCATAATATTTCTTAGTCATTCCTCTCATGGCTTGAGAATTTTTAACATTTTGTGTCTTGCACTTTTCATATCCATAATAAGTTTTCGTCCATCCTTCTCTTTGTCCATAATAAATTGGTCCTATACCTGATTGGGGGAAATTATTGGACTTATGTATTACATGGGATCCTAGACATGGTTCAACACTTCAAAAAATACCGAAAAATCCAAAATATCCAAAATATTAGAAAATGTCAAAATCCAATTTTTTTATAGAAAACATCAAAATCCAAAAAACATCGAAAAGTGTCAAAATCTCCCCAAAAAAAGTTTTTTTTCAGTCCAATTGGTCGAACTACGTTGCCTCTACAACTTCACATAGGTAAGGCCATCATCGATGAGCCCCTGAGGAATTGGGTTAGTCTTTTAGGTTTTGTCATAACAATTAGTCAGTCCATCACTATCTATGTTTCAGAATAAACTATCCACGGTCAAAGTGTCTTTGCAATTTATGTAGGCAAGGCCATCATCGATGAGCCCTCAAGGAATTAGGTTAGTCCATTAGGGTTTTTCATAACAAGGTCTTCATCCATCCCAAATTGTATCATAATAAACTATCCCTTATTAAGGTTGACATTTGAGCAAACATAAGTAGTTATCAAACAAGAGAATTGAGATTATCCAAATTGCGAAACAACAAGCAAACTAACCAATCAGTATTCAACCAAATAGATCAATTTCCTAAACATGGGTGCCTATCAAAAAATCAACATCAAACATCAAACAAAAAACAATTGTCAAAACCAGACTAAATGTCTTATATAGTGCCACATTTTTGAAACCCGATTTTAGCTCTCCAACCTATCAATTATCTTATATAGGTTTTCACACCCTTGAAACCAAACTCAATCCATCATTGGTCTTAAATGAGATGTACCATTCCCAGAACCAAATTCTATCATTATCTAGAACCTGATCATACAAACAATCATTGGCGAACGATCTAAATGGATGTTGAATTTGTTGGTCCAATTTGTTTTATATTTTTATCGATTTATCTTCGGTCATGTTACAATGTGCCTCAAGGATGTCCCAAGAAGGATTTAGAGGACCGATGATGGACCATGAAATTTTTCTCTTTAACTGTTATTTGCGGTTTGTCTTGGCAATATGAATAGGGAAAATTGGTTCCTTGTGCGTGATCAATTTTCCATTTGGAATAATCAAAACATCCTATGCAAGCTAAAGCTAAATCTAACGCTTTCTTGTGTCAAGATCAATATGCTTTGAGATTACTTCCTCACATGTTCTGGCAAGGTTCTATGTTTTCAAGTCTTCATCATGGCACTCCTTGTCTGTTGTGTGTCTGTTTTACTTAAGATATAACATATCACACCTTGGTCTATGTCATACCCTGCTATTCGTCATCCATTTCCATAATAAGTTTTGTGATGATACTCATGTAATAAAATAGGAGCGTGATCATTGTAATGAAACAACTTGCACAAGAATAATATAATATGAAATATTCTAAAAAATACTTGATAATAATATGCCACTTTGAGGGGGCAACCTCCTAATCCACTTCGAGGGGGATACCTCCAATAGTCTTCAATAAGGACTCAATACTCATCACGATGATGAAATAAGACTCAAAACCTCCTATATATACCTATTTATGCCTAGGATATCACCTAGGCCGACTTAGATAACCCTATATAAGCCCTAGGATGACCTAAATAACTAAATAACAATATAATAATGATAATATGACTTAATTAAGAGTTAAGGTAGCCACAAGTCGAATAGTCATTATACCATGCACACTATAGGGATAGGGGCATGCCTCCTTTTTACAAAAGCATTGTCCTCAATGCTAACTTTCTCTTTTTCTTCTTCTTCATCTTCTTTTTAAAATTCCCTTCATTTTCTACTACTTCTTCTTGATCTTCTTATTCTTTCTCCTACTCTTGTCTTTCTCTTGTTTTTGTTCTTGTTCTTTCTCTATCTCTTTTTTTTTTACTCTCTTCTTCCTCTGCTACTACTTGTTCATACTCTTGTCTTGTTTTTGTTCTTGTTCTTTCTATTGCATTTTCTCTTTCTCTTGCTCTTAGACTTGTTCTTTTTCTTTCTCTTTCTCTTTCTCTTTCTCTTCATGTTCTACTTGTTCTTTTTCTTTTCCAAGGCCTCGGTTACACTTCAATAGAAAAATATCTCAAAAATTAGGTGATTTGCAACCTTTAGAATGATATTTTTGGAAACACTAATTTTCTAATAAATCAATTATTTTTTCTTCAATTTGTTTGAAACCTCCTCTAATATGTCATAAAAAACCCACAAAAAATCAGGAACTAATTTTTTAATATGTGGGAGATATGTGCTTTCCAAATAAATTGGGTAGAATCCCCAATTCTACAAGAAATTGCCTAATTATGCTCCAATTCTTTTGAACTCTTGACTGTCGCTTCTTTAAAATGTCCTTTAAAAATCCTTTAAAAATCAAACAAAAATTTACCAAGATTTGGGAGATATGTCAAACAGTATTATATTTAATAAATATATTGTAAATTACTTTCTATTTTATTTAAAGATTGTTTATAAGGAAAAATTAAATAAATCAAAAATATATGTATGACAATATTATTATTTTAGTAAGAGAAAGTTCCAAATTTATTTAAAAGGAAATAGTAATAAAGCTTCCTCCGCATGCCTTATCTATGTTTCCACAACTTGCATGAAAGTCTCATGGTTGGATGCTGGCAAAGGGGAGGAATTTGGCTTACGCCTGTCAAGTTGCTTTGGTCTAAAGTTTCTAGGAAGCCATGGAATTTCCAACATGCACAATTCCTTTGAGTAAGCTAACACACCAATTTTAGCACTCTTTATTAAATGGGAGGAACAAGATTTGGAAACATATGTTAGCTGGCCACAAGCATCACAATTTGTGTAAGACATAGATTTTTTGGGATTAATGCTATAGCTGCACAGATTAAAATGATCAAGTCTAATCTAACAAATAATCTAAATCAAAACAACAAAGAACGAATTAAATGAACATGAATAAACTAAACAAATAATTGAAAATATCTCACCGAATATGCGTCCACTCCTTCGAATTATCTCAATTTCCCTTCTCCATTTTGTTGTTTCAGTATTCTTGCCCCCAGATTTTCAGTATTGATGCAAGCATAACCTTGCTAAATGTCTAAGCAAAATATCAAAGATAAGTTTCTTCTCAAAAGTATTGATTTCGGGAGGAGTAATATTGATAATGACATGCCATTTTATAGATTTTGGGTTTTCGAATGATCGACTCAAACTCAAAAGAGAGATCGACGGATGAGATTGATGAATGTCATGCGATATGAGTTTTGTGTCAGTTAGAACATGAGTTAGGAAAGATTGCAAGATAAAGATTAAATTAGAATGATAACTTAATCTTGTGTCAAGACTTTTCAAAAATAGAAAGAACAAGAGTTCTAGATTAAATAAACAATTTAATCTTTAGTTAAGAGTCTTTGAAAATAGAAGAAATAGACTTTGAATGTCAAAGAAAAAGTTAGAACTCGAAGAATAATTCATTCGAATGCAAACATGAATTAATTAATTAAATAAAGATATTTAATTAATAAACACATTCATGCATATGAGTTAGAACTAGTTAACTGACTAGTTGTGACAGAGAGTCTTCTCGCAGAGACGATCAAATGTCGAACCCAGAGATAACTGGTGGATTAAAAATAGATCTCGAGTCAGAAGGTGATTAATGATTAGTCAACTGAACGATAGAAGAATGTGACATAAATAATAATCAAATATGAATTAAATGTTAATTTAATTCAACATTCGAAAATGAAAGATTTAATTAAATAAATAATGTAATTTATTTAATTGACTATTGAAAAGGATTAAATGAATAATTAAATAATAAATATTTAATTATAGTTAAACTATGAGAAAGGGGTAATTAAATAATAAATTATTTAATTAAGAAGGAGAATTAATTAGTTAGCAACATAATTAAATAAACATGATTATTTAATTAATCAAGTTGAATAAAGGTCATTATGAATTAATTAAAAGGGGTATTTAATTAATAGACGAAATATGTATTTAGAAAAATTAATTAAATAATTAACATTATTTAATCATGACCATGGATAATAGAAAATTATGTCGAAAGTGATGCTTGTAGGCCTAGACCAATTTTCGGTATCTATAGTTTTCCCGTCTTTGATACAATGTTGTTAAAGTGTTGTGTCAAAGAAAATATGCCCCGATCATGCCCCAGCATTAAATAGGTTAGGGTATGCCCCGTCAGGAAAATTGACAAATTTTTGAAAATTTTCAAAAAAATCAGGAAATATTCTCAATAAGTCAATTTGATAGTCAAAAATGCTATGGAGTTGACGAAATTGAATTTGGAGATGTTATGGATGTGTACGGGTCATTAGAAGTTGGAAGGTTAAGCGGCCAATAGACAAGGTCAGAAGAAATGTGACCCAAACCCTAGGTATAAATAGGAAATAGGTTAAAAACAAATTCATTTGCACCCAAAAGAGTTGAAGAATTGAGAAAGTTGCTTTGAGCTTTGGACAAAGATTTCTCCAATTCCCTACACTATGCATTGCGGATATCGGATCTGGACTTACAGACGGCCAGCCGATGCAAGACCACTAGTATGTACCCTAAAATGAGCTTTTGAAATTTCATTTTGCATGTAGATTTAGGCATGTAAAATGTAATTATGCACATGCGGTCTTTCGCGTTCGATGCATATGCGTTCGTGTGCAACGCATGTGTCTGCGACACGATGCATTTGCAAAAAGATGCCTAGGCTAAGTTAGGCTAGTTTAGGTAGTCAATGCATATGAATTAAAATGCACTACATTTGTAGCTGTAAATCGCATATGCATTTAGGGTTAATGCATGTAGGATAATGCACCGCATTTGTAATTATGAAACGCATTTTCATTTTTAAGAAATGGTATGGGTTTTGTGCAACGCATATGTGATATGCGACGCAAATGCTTGTGATGCAACACATTTGTATGAATGCACCACATTTGTCATAATGAGCCGCATTTGGCTGGTAAAATTTTTTTATTTTTATTTTCTAAGAAATACTTTAAAATTCTGACATGTTGGTTGAAATGCAAGTTGTTTTAGATCTGATCTATACTCAGGAGACACGTCTCGATAATCTTGAGTTGAGATCTTGGTTAGTCAGTGGAGAGACTCATTTACTATGGAGACTCGGACTACAACATGTGCTTACTATGCCCACGATTCGGGCTAATAGAGGCATGTTGATTGCATTGTGTGAGCGATGGCATTCTGAGATGTCTTCGTTTCATTTGCCGACTGGGGAGGCGACTATGACCTTGGAGGATGTATATAGGATACTAAGACTTCCTATCAGAGGAGAGTGGGTTATGTATGATACCCAATGTGGATTTAGTGAGCTCACTAGATACTATGTATTTGACAACATTAGGAGTCTAGGGATAGAGCACTACGAGATCAGATGGTAGGTGTTGGCTAATAGGTACAATAGGATAGACTATATCCTATGTACATTGATACGGGGGGATAGTTCTTCCAGACCGACGAGGTCATGGTTTTCCTATTGGGTGGGGAGAGATATTGGTGGGGATGCTAGAGAGGTAGGCTGTTTATGCCTGGGGTCCATGTCTGTTAGGCATGCTATACTTCCATCTACATGACATAGTGTACAAAGACGCATAGTCTATGAGCTGTGGTACCACTCTACTCATGGTTTGGACATGGAAGTGCATTTCGGTATTTTGTCCTCTTGTGACTGCAGAGCGACAGGCCAGATCTCCATATGTTTTCCGGTATACGAGAAACATCACTCAGATTGATGTCGGCGATATAGGTTACTAGAGACATGCACTTGATATATTGGATCAGTTTACTTGGAGGCCATACATGGATTGTGAGAGATGGTATGATGAGGATGAGCATTTGAATTTTTGCAGTCAGACACGGTACCTGATTGGGAGGACTGTTTCGAGTGTTCATATTATTGAGAGACATCTGCCAGATCGAGTATTGAGACAGTTTGGAGAGGTTCAAGATGAGCCTAGAGGTAGAGCAGAGTTTTCTTGATCGTCCAGAGAGAGATTCCACACTAGGGTCCTATGATTCTAGTAGCTACTACAGAGGTAGAGATACAAGCCTTATAGCCATTACAGTGGGGATGGAGAGATGGAGTAGCAGATCTAGGGACTACAACTGCATATGACACATGGTGGGAAGAGCATCGTCCTATTCCTTACACAGATCTAGATCAGTTGGCACCAATAGAGAGATGAGGTACAGGGCCAAGAGGGTGGTGTAGAGGTAGAGGTGGTGGTAGATGAGGATGGAGAGGTTGGAGAGGTGGTTGAGCAGGTGAACTATCACCTATTCGAGAGGTAGAGGTAGAGGATGTACTGATGTTAGAAATCAAAGGTGGAGCAGAGGGATAGGTTGGAGATGAGCATGCTGTCGAAGAGGTAGTAGTAGAGGAGCATGCAGAGGGAGAGATTGGTGGAGAGGACCCTGCATAGGAGGAGGAGGCTGATGTGGATATTGATCCTCTTGAGATTTTGGCAGGTTATGGGGAGGATGATGTCAAGGTGGAGATACCTATGGAGGAGCAGGAGAGAGAGCTCCAGGATTGGATTGTAGAGGGGAGATGGGATGATGAGGCTCCTAGGGACGGTGACATGGAGGCTTTGGAGGAGAGGTTGAGACTGGTCATAGTAGATCTGGATACCATGTAGATAGAGAGAGATAGTGCATTCATGGAGAGAGATCAGGCCATAGCTCGGAGATAAGAGATAGAGCAATAGTTCACAGAGGTCAAACATCTGTGTAGTGGCACTTCATCTGATGGTATGGTACGTGAGTTAGTCAAATCAGTAGGGAGAGCTACTTATTACATGGATTTATATGAGATAGTGGTGCCAGCAGAGAGATGAGCTCCTAGCTTTTCAAAGGTTCACAATCACAGGGGTTCGCAGTCACAAGTCATAGAGTAGAAGTCAAATGAGGACACAAAGTACAAAGGGTTTGGTAGGACCACCGAGGACAGGTCCATATGACAGGCCTTCCACCTCACAGAGAGTACCTCCGAGGCACTTTTCACCTTCACCACGTGACAGTAGTGGTAGTGGGACACGTTGACACTATTATATATGTAGACATTGTATTTTGATTAGAGAGCCTGCGAGCTCATTTTTATTTATGGATACATTCTGACATTGTACTATGACACATTATTTTGAGTAATATATATATGATTTTTGGCGGCTTCTATATGATATGCAGTTCTATTTTATGGATGATGCATTGTGTCTATATGATTATGTTTCCTAGATGATGTATGTACATGTGATGAGTTTATGCAATTTATGATGTTTCTATATGATAATGGATGTAATGGTCTATATGATGTTAATTTATATATGATGGTGATATGTATATGCAATGTTTACATTATGTATCTAATGATGATGGAATGCCTATTATGCCATGATTTCGTAGATATGCAATGAAAATGTCAATGTAATGTAACTATATGAAATGCTTATAATATGTATGCATATGCAAATGATCTATTGTTTTTGTTGTGTCACAGGACTCTATCATTATGTCAAAAAAGAGAAATGTTAGCATGGATGATTTTAGAATGTTAGTAAGAAATAATCAAGGTGGTTGATTTGAGAAAAATATATGATCTTCGATATTTTTCCAGATATTCTAAGCTTGCTTTTTTTATCATCATTGGGCGGGACTGACACAAATGGATAGTACACACCATGATATGAGATAGACCATAGTGTACAAAGTCATCCATCTATGAAAAAAAGACAGTCATAGACAAGGAATGCCAACTCATACTAAGGACAAGATTGCCCCAGTCATTTGGTCTTGACAAACCATAGACATCAAGCAAATAAAAGACAGGTCATGAGACGTCATTTCTCCTCTAAATCCTTGATAGGACATCCTTGAGGAAACTAGCAACATGACTCAAAAATCAAAGTTAAAAAGATAGTTGACAGACAACAGCCAAAGAAAAAGAGCCCCGAGACATCCTTGCTTCTCTAAATCCTTCAAGGGACATCCTTGAGAAAGCTAGTAACCAGACTTATGCAAAAATCGATAGAAAGATAAGACAAAATAAGATATAAATTCATAAAGCCAAATAAAAGTATTCACCAAAACCTGATCTTGTAGGATTGTTTGATTGTTTGAGTTTTGACATAGTGTAATGTGAGGGATGACACATACCACATAAGACGTTGAGTTTGGTTTTGACTTAGTGACTATCTGTACAAGGCATGAAAAAGCCTCGTTTCAAAAGGACACGTGATGTATAAGATGTTGGAGCCCAATGACGTTGATGCGAAAAAATACATGAGGCAATGACAATTTGACAACGTCTATTGACAAGAAAGATATATCTTGCTTAAGACATAAGTTGATCATTCTGACAGTGTGTATGATATTCACTTGATGACTTTGAGATGTTTTTCCTTGTTGATACATGACTTGTTTTGATTCCTTGACTGATTAAAAAGTGTGTTTGTGTGTGTTGAAAGTGTATGACATGAGATGATACCCTAAAGGACTGACCTAATGCGGCATCGGGGGCTCATCGATTGATTAGCCTTGCCTACGTTGTATACATAGAGACCTCGTAGTTCGACACAACTTTAACTAACATAATTGCCTGAAGATATGGACTTAAACTGATGACATGCAACATGTGTGATAGTGAATGTGATAAATCCTATTGGACTGACCTAGTGCGGTCTCAAGGGCTCATCGATTGATTAGCCTTGCCTACATTGTACACACAGAGACCTCGTAGTTTGACATGACCAATGACTTTGAATGTACAAAGAGTCATGATTTTAAAAGTGTGTGATACATGACAAACGTAGACATACAAACCTAATGCCTTGGGGGCACATCGATTGATGGCCTTGCCTACATCCCAGTCGTAGAGGCAACGTAGTTCGACTATGTCTATGACTGACTTAACATGATTGACTTGACTATGTTTTTTGGTATTTTCTAACATGTTTTGATTTTTTTTGGATTTTTGAAGTTTTCTAATGTTTTTGGAATTTTTTTTTCAGGACATTTTCGATGGTCCCCATGGCACAAAACAAGGATTTTCCCCTAGTAGGGAATAATACTTGTGAGAGGAAGTGGGGAATGTGACGGAATGGACTTTGATGTCAATGATTCCAAGCAATGGATAAGACAACCATTTATTATGAGGGATGAAGAAAAAGTCTGATTGGAATGATGGTAGATGAAAGAGCGAGTTTGACTACACATAGCGCTTGTTTGCCAGGTTTTCACCATGGTACTTATCCATAGCACCACCGAAGTGGTTGTCACTATTGGACGGATTATTTCTCTTTACTATTTTGATTTTCTCATTTTTTTTTGGTGTTACAAAGATGCCTATTTTCCAGGTTTTCATCAAGGTAACCATTTTTTGTTTTTCCCATTTTTTTTGTATTTTCTAGATTAAGACACAAATTCTCAGAAGCTACACATAGAACATTTCAAATGAAGGCTGTTTATTGGTGACAAAAGTGGCTCTTCTTCAGGAGTAGAGAGTTGGTATGCTCTTGATCCAAAAGATTCTGTGACAATATAGGGCCCCAACAAATTAGGTTTAAAGTTACTTGGTTTTTCTCGTTCAGCTTGATTCTTGGGATTCTCCATTAAAACCGGGTCACCAATGTCAAAGTGTCTATTTAGAACTTTCCTATTATAGCTACAATGAAGATGATTCTGATATGCTTGAAAATGGTCTAGTGCTTTATGTCTTCATTCATCCAGTAATTCTAGCTCTTGTAATCTGGATACATGGTATTCTTCATCGTCAATGTGACCCTTCAAGGATACCCTCAAAGAAGGAATTTCAACCTCAATAGGTAAGATATCTTTGGATCTGAATACTAGGGAGTATGGAGTGGCACTAGTGGGAGTACAAATGCTTGTGCAGTAAGCCCATAAGGAAAGATTAAGCTGTAGGTGCCAGTCACGACCAACATCATTGATAGTCTTTTTTAGGATTCTAACAATGGTTTTATTAGATGCCTCGGCTTGGCCATTACCTTGTGGGTAATACGGGGTGGAAAAATGATGTTTGATATGGAACTCTTCACATAGATGGCGTACCTCTTTGTTTTTGAATGGGCGGCCATTGTCTGTGATTATGGATTGGGGTACACCATACCGACAAATGATATAGTTTAGGATAAACTTGGATATTTGCATGCCGGTGATGTAGGTAATGGGAATAGCTTCAATCCATTTGGTGAAGTATTTGGTGGCGGTTATGATGAATTTATGGTTGTTGGATGATGGGGGTGTATCTTACCTATGAGGTCTAGTCCCCATTGGGCAAAGGGCCATGGTGATGTAATCGAACGAAGCTCCTGTGCTGGTGCTCTTATCAAATCATTATGTATCTGACACTGTCTACATTTCTTTACAAAGATATATGAGTCTTTCTCCATTGTGGGCCAATAATAACCTAGTCTCATAATCTTATGGGCTAAAGTAGGACCACTCAAATGAGATCCACATATACCCTCGTGCACCGCTCGCAAAGTTGTTTGTGCTTCTTCAGCATCAAGACATCTCATTAGGGCATTATCTAAGGTAAGTCTATACAAGGTATCTCTGATGATGGTGTATTTAGCTGACTTAAGGATAAAAGTTCAGTGTTGGTTATTTGACAAGTCTAGAGGTAAGGTTTGGTCATTTAGATAGTCGAATATGTCTTTGTACCAAGGGGAACTAGGACCAACAATCATACACACCATCGTAGTATTGGGGACATCATAGGCAGGGACCAACAGCTGTTCAACCAAAAACTCAAACTTAGGCACGTTACTCAGAATATCCAATAAGGAACCCACGGTTGCCATAGCATCTGCAGCCCTATTATGAATACATGGTATTTGTTGAAAGGTAAAGCCATTAAAGTACTACTTGAAACTATTGGCCATGTGCTTGTAGGGGGAAAGTTTCTCATCCTTAGTCTCATAATCATCATTTACTTGCCAGATTACTAGCTGAGAATCGCCAAAAACATGTAGACTCTTAATCTTCCACTATGCTGCCATTCTTAGTCTTGTCACTAAGGACTCATACTCTGCTATCTTGTTGGTGCAAGGGAAAGCAATCCTGAATGATTTAGGAATAGTAGTGCCCTGAGGTGTAACAAATAGGATACCTGCTCTTGAACTACAATTTGTATGTGACCCGTCAAAGTATAATTTCCATTTGGTTCTAATGTCAATGTTGAAGAGAAATTCATCAGGAAAATCTGGCACTAAAGGATGGTCTACCTTCATAGGTGCATCCGCTAACTGATTTGCAATCACCTATTCTTTTATAGCCTTCCTCTCCACATATTGGATGTCATACTCACTAAGTATCATAACCCATTTAGCCAATCGACTTGTTAATGCTACTTTACTTAGGAGATACTTGAGGGGATCAATCTTTGTGACCAACATTGTTTGACGATTTAAGATATAGTGCCAAAGTTTCTGAGTAGCAAACACTACTGCAAGATAGGCACATTCTATGTTGCTGTAATTTAATTCAAATCCTACCAAGGTACGACTGATGTAATAGATTGCTCTTTCATGACCTTGATCATCATTTTGTGCAAGAAGAGCTCCTAATGCCGACTGAGTTGTTGAAATGTATAGTATCAATGGTTTTCCATCTATGGGTGGCATTAAGATAGGTGGAGTGAGAAAATAATCCTTGATTTGTTGGAAAGCTTCCTGACATATAGGTGTCCACAGAAATGGTACTCCTTTCTTGAGTAGATGTTGAAATGACTGTAATCTTCCCTCTAGTGTTCTTAGTTGACCAATGTTGACTGGAGGAGGCATTTCTACAATAGCTCTTACCTTCTTTGGATCTACTTCAATGCCTCTTCTAGAGATGATATACCCTAGAAGTTTCCCCGATTTCACTCCAAAGACACATTTCTTCGGATTTAGTCTGACATTGTAATTCTCTAACCTCTGGAATATCTTGTCTAGAACCTTCAAGTGATCTGCCCTTGTTTCTAATTTAGCTATAATGTCATCAACATAATCCTCCATGAGGGTATGTATGAAGTCATGGAAAATAGTAGTCATTGCCCGTTGATAGGTAGCTCATGCATTCTTAAGGCCAAAAGGCATAACATTCCAACAGTATGTGCCCCATGGACACGTGAAAGATGTCTTGTGTTGGTCTTCAGCTATGATTTTGATTTTGTTATACCCAGAGAAACCATCCATGAGGGATAGCATCTCGTATCCTGTTGTAAGATCTACTATCATGTCTATGTTCAGAAAAGGGAAGTCATCCTTAGGACATGCATTGTTGATGTCTCTAAATTCTATGCAAATGTGAATGCCCCCAGTTGGTTTAGTCATTGGTACAAGATTTGAAATCTAGTCTACATAGTCTATGGTCCTTATGAATCCTACATCCAGAAGTTTCTTGAGTTTTGCTTTGACCAATAGAGTCTGTGGATGCATTTTTCTTAACTTCTGTTTGACTGGCTTAATACTCGACTATAGTGGTAGATGGTACAATATTAGGTCTAGATCCAGCCCAAGCATGTTTGTGTATGACCATGCAAAATTTATCTCTCTTTGCAAAGAAGTCCCGAAATTCAGGTTGTTCTATCTCTGTTAAAGAAGCTGCAAAATATACCATCTGAGGGTTTTCTTTTGTATTTATGTTGACTTCAACATACTCTTCTACTAGCATCGGTGAATTTTCCTATTCAACGGGGAGAATATTTAAACCTCTATCCTTGGGTGCCTCAGAGAGGTTTTCTCCCTTGGATACGTCCTTTATTTTGACTGTTTCTTCATCCAAAGGTGCCTTTCAGTTTTCACTTAGGGACTCATCATTTTTATTTTCATTGTCTTTCTTTTTATTTTCATTTTTGCGACTAGAGGTGTAAATAGACTCCCCAAAATATGCTTTTTCATCCAAGTCTATGGTAAAACTAGCTTTATGATCCCCTCTAGGTATGCCTTCTCAAAGTCCCATGAACTCAGCTAATGCTTTGTCATTCTCGAATGTGTCTAAGATGGGTGTACCTTGTTGATCCCAGTCGATATGTTCAGGATATATGAGGGGCATGTCATCATCAGAGTTATCAAAGGTGGAAGCCGACAAGGTGAATATAGAGTGGTTGACATGGTCACAAAAGTTTTGGACTAACTCCTTCTTGTTCTTTTTCCTATGGGTAGGTAAACTTTGATGTGGGACTATTGCAATGGCTAGGTCGTCAGAAGATGGTTCGTTAGGTGCCCAAGATGCATGATGAAGGGTTTCCCAATAATAGTGCTTAAGCCATTCTTCTTTGGACAAGGAATTATTATGATGGGGACTAGATGGCTTTGGTATAGGTTTTATCATTAGGTCTAATTCTCCAAATAGATTATCTAGGTTCATGGTACTGGTAGAGGAAAGGGAATCTCATTCACAATCGTTTGAGTTGGGAGAGTCATTGTAAACTGGGGGAAGTGGTTCGTGAGATATCTTGATGTCTGCGTAAGCACTCACTTCCTCTTGAAATGGCGACGAAGTACTAGGAAAACCACTTCTAAGCAGTTGAAACCCTAGCCCTAGGTATTTCGGTCGTGGTGAGACAATGATCGATTCCATCCTTCCATTTTGATGTAGGCCTAACCCACTATGTCTGTCATAGCCTTCGCTTTGCATTATCCTAAAGCCTTTTCCATATTGATCCTTAGCTATTTGAATAGATGGTGAGGGGTATTCATTGTCTTCCTGGTACAACTAGGAGGTAATATCACTTTGGTCCACAACCTCTTCACTTAACTCTCTCCATTTGGTCAATGTCACTGGAGGGGGAAAATGAAATGTGACTACTAACTATCTTCTATCTGCCATGGGTAAGCCATATGCCTTAGGTGGAATCAACTTACTGACACAATAAGATGCCTTCATGTGATATTCTCCACAGACCTTGTCTTGGATCTCAACCTTAGGAGTGGATGATGGTGGTTTGACTGAAATGGACCTAGTAAGATGTGATGGATCAATGTATAGGGATAAAGTGGATGATAAAGCTTCTTGATTAATGGGTACCCGTTGTTGTGGAATTTCCCTTAGGCTTGTACAATATTGAAAAGGATCCGGATCACCATCAATTGTGATCTCGGCACCATTATACGGGAATTTAAGACATTGGTGATATGTGGAAGGTACGACTTTCATTACGTTTATCCAAGGTCTACCTAACAACAGGTTATACAGAAGAGTGAGATCCAAGACTTGGAAGCTGGTGTTCATAATTGCTGGGCCAATTCTGATAGGGAGTGTGACAACTCCTTTGGATGATCTTTCCTCATCATCATAAGCCTTGATGACTATACTCTTAGAGGTGTCTATGCATTCTTCTGAGAATCCTAATACCTTAACCAATTTTAGGGTACATAGGTTCAAACTTTCTCCTCCGTCTACCAAGACTCGTCTGACTTTAGTTTGATGGACTAGGACTTCAAGATGTAATGGGTCATTATGATCAATCTTTTCGGTTGAGTAATCCTGTTGGAAAATGTGGCATGATGGGAGTTGGTTAAATATCCTACCATTTCTTCGAAACAATTGACATCTAAGTCTGTAGGGACAGTCGTATTCTGTAAGGCTTTGTCGAGAATGGCTTGATGCTCTGGTGATAAAGTCAAAAATTCCAAAATGGATATATGTGTGGGGGTTTTGCTCAGTTGATCATGGAGATTGTACTTAGACTTGGAAGATTGTGTAGGTGGCTCAAAAGAAGGACCTAGAATAGTTATCTTTGTTCTGCGTGTGTTTACAACACATTCAGGATGCTTCTTAATGATGATGTTATTGACATGTTCATTTGCAGCTTGGAGGTGATTTATGATCTTTCCTTTTCCATAGTCATACTTGGCATTTGCATAATTGGTTGATGGAGAATTCTTGGTTCCTAAATTGGAGGCTTTTCCTTTTGTGTGGTCATGTAATGGGTTTGTGAAGACCTTATGATCATTGTTCTTGGTATTTTTCTGCCCATTGACCTCTATGGTTCCGTTTTCAACAAAGTCTTGTATAATATTCTTCAGTTGGCGACATTATTGTAGGTTGTGTCCTTTTGTTCGATGATAGTCACAATAGGCGTTATCATCCCACCATGAAGGTTTAAACTGTCCAGGGTCATATTCTCTTGGTTCCAAAGGTTTAATGAGATTATGTTTAATCAACTCTTTGAAAATTGTCTCGAGTGGTTTCCCTAAAGGGGTAAATTCACGTGTAGGAAATCTCCTTTGTGGTCATTCTTGTTGTGAATTTTGGACATAATTGGCTGTTTGATCTGGAATATTCGTCATGTCTTGATTGGGGTTGTAACCTCTAAGTGTGATAACTGGTCCCGTATGTATGGTTTTAGCATCAACAATGCCGTCATTTGTAACATTTTTGTTTCTAGACTAGAATTTATTTCTATCATTGGGAATGTTTTGAATGACTGGGTTTCTGCCTGGTACCTTAATTTCTCCTTTGTCAATAAGGCCTTTTTCAAGGATGATGCCCTTTTGTACCAAGTCTAGGAATGAAGTACAACAATGTACCCTTAAGTCACTTCTCATTTTTGGATTGATATTTTCAAGGAATATCGTGACTTTTTGCTTTTCTGGTATTTCAACTAGACATCTGCTAGCTAAACTTCTCCACCTCTGAAAGAAAGTGGTGAAATTTTCGCTGTCTTCTTATGTTGTGTGGCACAAGGTAGCTATTGTTACTTCATTGTATATGTTAAAGGCAAAGTTTTCGACAAACTTCTCAGCTAATTCACCCCAGGATCGTATGCCATATGGTAATTTAGAGAACCATTCCAGTGCTATCCCGATAAGGGTTCGTGGAAATAGTCTCATCAAGTATGTGGGGTCATATGATATGTCCATGCATGTCGTTGAGAATTCTCTAATGTGTTCCAAAGGATTCTTCCTCCCATTATACTTAGGAAAACTTGGTATAATGTAGCCATGGGGAAGGGTGTCATATAAAGTGCTTTGTCGAAAGGACATGGACATAGATCTTGTGCTGAGATAGTTCATTTGCCTGATATAGACATGTTGTCCATCTGTTGTTGAAGCATTTGCATTTGGTTTTGAAGAACATCTACTTGTTTCAAGGACATGTTGTTTGTGTTGTTTGGATCAATGTAGGTGTTCTGAAATGCCATGTTCTATGACAGATTGTGATTTGGCGAGGGAATATGTCTCGTTAGAATGTTTTGATTTGGATTGGGGATATTTCCTATCTGGATGTTCTGATTTGGATTAGGAATATTTCCTTTCTGAATGTTCTAATTTGGATTGGGAATATTTCCTGTCTGAATGTTCTGATTTGGTATAGGAATATTCATGCCAACTTTGGATCTCTTACCAGTAGTGTTGGTGCCAAAGGGGTTTGATGAAGTTGCTCCCGCAGTAAATTATAAACCTTGTGTTACATTGAAAGGGATTGTGCTTACAATTGACGATGTTTGAGTTGGTATGCCAGTTGATATTGCTGTGGTATTTTGGGGAATAGACACACTTGACGTCACAATTTGCGTTGGTTGAGTAGACGGTGTTTTCAAAGTATGAATATAAAATCCTAGTGGTATTGTGGCACCTTCTACTAGCAACTTTGCTAGATATCGTTGTGGATCATTTTCCAAACACTCATCCATAAAAGATGAAAAATTAGGATCTTGTATGGTGGCGTCTATGTCTTCAACATAAATTTGTCCATGTGTGTCTCTAGTGACGTATTCTTCAAGCAAAGGTTTGTGTGGTCCTACTTTCCCCAATGGTGGATTTTCGAAAGGATTGAAAAATTCGTTAGGGTACGACATTGCTTTTTGTTTCTTTTTAGACCTTGTTTCAACCATGAAAAGTTGCTCAAAATGGGGTAATGCACACTACGTTTAAAACCTAATATGACCTATTTCTATGTTTTTTTGGATTTTCTGAAAATAAGGATGTTGCTAAAGATTTCTAAAATGACGTATACTAAGATGACGTATGGTAGGATAGACAACATGCAAAATCTCGAGTAGACTATGATGGTAAATGATTCTAAGATGGGTATAACCTACCACCTATGGAATAAATGCATGCAATGATTTGAGTTTGACCAAGGAACCTAATTGTAGGACAAGGACAATTGACAAGGTGAATTTTCCAAACTAGACTGTTGAGCTGAAAAGATTCACTAATAGGACCAAAGTGACTAGGTTCAATGATGAGGACAAATCAGAACATGAACGTATCCAATGATGAGGAAATTTATTCTATTCTATGATATGCACTTTCCTAGGCAGTATCTAAATGCATGCAACTTAGGATGACTATGACTAGGACATATATGACACCTAATAATGCAAGGTTTTTGAGCAATTTTTTTCGAGTTTCTGTCCAAGGTTGATCTTTAGAAACATAAGCAAAAAAGACAGTAATGTTTCAGACTTAGTTTGCGGGTTTCAAAGTTTTTTGTTGACAGTCAAATGCGGTTCACCTATCAGATGCGGTTTAGCATGCGCATGCAGTGCTTTTGACTAAACCTAGTTTTAGATGTTTGACAGGAAGCTACAGTTTTCTGACATATGCGGTTTACTTAATGATAGATGCGACTCAGGCGATCATATGCAACTCGGAATATAGATTGTAAACCTAAACTTGTTGACAGACACATGTGGCTTTTAGATTGACAGATGCGGCTTGCATATACACATGCGACTCGAAAATTGATAGTTGCAGCTCGTAATATCTAGACTATGAAAAAGTGGACTTTGTTGACAGACACATGCAACATTTCTCCTAACAATTGCGACTCTCTAAGACAGATGCGGTGTTAAAAATGACAGTTGTGACTCACGTTTGACAGTTGCAGTTTTTCTAAAGATTGTTTCGACTGACTCCATTTGTTTGATCAAGTTTTTTGATGAATACAACAAAAAAAAGCACATAAATCAATGTGTTTTCATTTTTCTAGTGATAGATCACTTAAAACCATAGAACATTTACAACCTAGGCTTTTGGGACAATATTTACTAAGTTCTTACTTCGATAAATCTAGCTACGCATATTCAAGGTGGATGACTAGTAGCTTGACCACACTAGCTCCCCTCCACAACACTCACTTATACGGGGCAACCAAGCTACTGTACCCATCAAACTCCCATGGGATACATCTCATCTCCACACATGAACCATAAGAATGTAAGACGACTTCACAGGTTAGAACCTGCTGCACCAACAAATAGGTAGGATTTTGGAAAAACTACAACATGGCTTTTAGTAAGGGCATTCCGTTCATGGGGCACCATCTAGTACGACGAGAGACCATTTATGCCCTTCTCATTGGAACAATGAGCGTGATTTGTGGGGTTTCCCCCAAAAATCCATTTTTATATACCGGGTGGAAGTCGCTGGCTAAAGTGTGTTATCGGTTTGAGTCATCTTGGGGTGAGTACTTTTTCCCACCAAGACAGGTCCAAGTTCTAGAGTCAGTAACCGTTTCTCTTACACCCAAGATCACAAGACTGCACAAGGGGAGAGGATACTTTGATATACCGAATTGTAAAGGGTTACAAAATGTGCTTTCACACCAGACACAACAAACACTGATTCTTTTTAATCGAAATGACAATTATTTATCTACCAAATAGAAAGCTTTCCAAATAAAAAAATAACAAAGTCATTAGGTCCTGCATGCAAATTGATTAGTAATTCCTTTTTTTTTTGTCTTCGGCTTTCATTCTACAAAAAATATGTTTTTGGTTTTTATTTGGTCTTCTATGCTTCGTCCTACAAAAACTAAGTTAATCCCCCTTAACACACTTGTAAACAAACATTAGCAAAAAATGAAATAACACAAAAGATGAAAAATAAAAACACAAATGTATGAAAGTTAATAAAAAAGTAAAAAATCTATTACTAGGCAGATGTGGCTTTTGGAGCCATAGATGTGGTGCGATGTTGACATGCGGATGAGGTTCGTGTTGACAGTCGGGTGTGATGTGAAATGTTGATAGTCGGATGTGTTGCAAGATGTTGCGGATGCGGTGTAGGATGTTAGATGCGTCGCGGGATGAAGCATATGCGGCTTGCGAATATAGATGCATCATTTGTTTGAGCAGATGCGGTGTGCCGTACGATAACTTGCAAAATAAAAAATGGAAAGACGAAAAGATGTTGCATGAATTTGAAGTGTGTTCATGTCGGGTTCACCAAATGTAAGACGTAGATTTTCTGGGATTAATGCTATAACTGCACAGATTAAAACGATCAAGTCTAATCTAACAAATAATCTAAATCAAAACAACAAAGAATGAAGTAAATGAACATGAATAAAATAAACAAATAATTGAAAAGATCTCACCGAATATGCGTCCACTCCTTCGAATTTTCTCAATTGCCCTTCTCCATTTTTCTGTTTCAGTTATCTTGCCCTCAAATTTTTAGTATTGATGCAAGCATAACCTTGTTGAATGTCTAAGAAAAATATCGAAGATAAGTTTCTTCTCAAAAGTATTGATTTCTGGAGGAGTAATAATGATAATGACAGGCCATTTTATAGATTTTGGGTTTTCGAACGACCGGCTTAGATTCAAAAGGGAGATCGACGGATGAGATTGATGAATGTCATGTGATATGAGTTCTGTGTCAGTTAGAATGTGAGTTAGGAAAGACTGCAAGATGAAGATTAAATTAGAACGATAACTTAATCTTGTGTCAAGACTGTTCGAAAATAGAAAGAACAAGAGTTCCAGATTAAATAAACAATTTAATCTTTAGTTAAGAGTCTTCGAAAATAGAAGAAATAGACTTTGAATGTCAAAGACAAAGTTAGAACTCGAAGAATAATTCATTCGAATGCAAACATGAATTAATTAATTAAATAAATATATTTAATTAATAAACACATTCATGCATATGAGTTAGAACTAGTTAACTGACTAGTTGTGATAGAGAGTCTTCTTGTAGAGACGATCAGATGTCAAACCCAGAGATAACTGGCAGATTAAAAATAGATCTTGAGTCAGAAGGTGAGTGAATGATTAGTCAACTCAACGATAGAAGAATGTGACATAAATAATAATCAAATATGAATTAAATGTTAATTTAATTCAACATTCGAAAATGAAAGACTTAATTAAATAAATAATGTAATTTATTTAATTGACTATTGAAAAGGATTAAATGAATAATTAAATAATAAATATTTAATTATATTTAAAATATGAGAAAGGGGTAATTAAATAATAAATTATTTAATTAAGAAGGAGAATTAATTAGTTAGCGACGTAATTAAATAAACATGATTTATTTAATTAATCAACTTGAATAAAGGTTATTATGAATTAATTAAAAGGGGTATTTAATTAATAGAGGAAATATGTATTTAGAAAAGTTAATTAAATAATTAGCATTATTTAATCATGACCATGGATAATAGAAAATTATGTTGAAAGTGATGCTCACAGGCCTAGACCAATTTTCGGTATCTAGAGTTTGGAGTTGGATATGGGAATAAGAGGACCCACAATATTTAAGTTCTTTGTACCTATATCTATGGTGGAAATTTAAGGAAGAATTGACTCCCTTCAAATAGGTATTGTTGGGTGATATCATGTTAGAATTGTTTTATCAGTTGTTCATTGATGCTACAACCATATAAAGAGTGAGCAGTTCGACTTGATAACAGGTCAAAATTTTCAATTTTGCACTATATGCCTTATTTTCTATTGCAAACAACAAGACTACAAGTTTTTTAAAAAATATTCTATAATAGAAAAAAAATCATTGGAATCACTTGGTTGTGTCCCAAATTTCAATTTGAGGTATTTTGTTAAATATGATGTCAAAACCTTCAAATTAAGAAACCAAAAGCTCTACATCTCTATTTCATGCAGCTGTTTAATGAAATGTTAAGGTTAGAAGCAAAATATTGAGTGAAAAAACAATAGAATCTGACAACACATTAATTCAACCAGACTAGCAACAAAATAAGAACTATTAGAATGGAAATAAAAAAATAGAGCACTAAAAAGTTCCCTTACTTAGGTATAGGTGAGAGATACTAATCCAGTGAGGATTTGCAATTGTCAAAGACAACAGATGCAATTTGGTTTTATATTTTAAAGGAAATAGGGATAACCTAGGATGAATACATAATCTTTGAAAAGACTACCATCTTCATCGCTAAATTTATACACATGAAATTCATAGAAAATTCCACAAGTTAAACCTACCAAAACTTGTCTCTATAATATAAATTAAATGGTGATTGTTAATCAGAGATGCTCAAATAAAGCATTGGTTGTGTCAATAGTATTCCAATCTCCATAGCACATCTCGATGGCATTGTTTTCAATTATTGCAAAGACTTGGTTATTTGTTATAAATCTTATCATAAGCATTTGATGCAGAATTCAAACTAATAGTTGTTTAAAACCATGTTCTTGATCTTTACTATATCTGCATCCTAAATATATTAAGCAACAAAGTGTGAAGTTGCAATAATCTTAACTACTTGGAAGTGATAATACAATGTAAACTTTCAAGATGCAAATAATGTAAATAATACATTTTATGACTTATTTGGGAAGTATGCAAGGATGAGTTTTTCTATCATAGAATTTTTTTAAAGTAAGCACAAATTTTGCAAACACTTGTTTGAGCTAGCATAAACCTATATAAAATAGGTTTAATGAACAAATTTTAAAATAATAAGACTGTCCTATTATTATACTGTTGTTTTGGGGAATCTAGTGAGCTGATTGCAGACCAAATTTCTCTTACATGGTTGGGATCTCCGGAAAACAATTTTTGGGTTTTATCCTTCCCTCTTTTACCTTTTTGAAACATATTGAATTTTTAAATTTAGTGAGGAGATGTAAAAATTATGACCATTTTACTGTTGCCCTTTCTGCTGTAATCTACAAATTGAAGTTGTGAATTTAATTATATAATGAGAGTATACAAATATAATGGCTAATATTATTACTTAAGAGTATAATAGTTTGAGTATGAGTATGAGTGAACTTATTTACTAGCCTTTGATTGGAGCCTAGGAAAGGGTTCTAGAATTGAAAATTATGAATAAAGGAATAAGTCCTTTGGTTCCTAAATCACTAGTAGTGAGTGAATTTAGGGAACTTGTGGGGTATGAAGTAGCCTTCTTGGCACACTCTTTGATACATAGCATTATATTGATGAAATCAGATTTTTGACTAAAGCCAGTGTAGGCTCAGTTTTCTAGTTACTATTTTACCCATCTTATAGAATGTGAAGGCATCATGGTGGGAAGCTTGGGACATTATAAATTGTAAACATTGAATTTCATTGATTTCCATGCAAAGTGCATTACCTTGGTGGGTTTACATCATCCTCCATGACATGTTAAAAAAATATTCATGTGCATTGAATATGTGATGCATGAACATATAGTATGCTATTTGAAAACTCACATAGTGAACTAGATTCCATCATGCATGTTGACTATATGATGCTAGATCCTTTGTGATGGGTCAAGCTTCTCTAGTGGAGTAGCATGAGGAAGCTAATGCTTCATGGTAGGGTGGATATCACCTCGATGATGCTCTCTCTCTCTCTTTGCATTAGATTATGGAAGAAGAAACCAAGGATGGTTGTGACGTAGTGCGATTGCATTTACTTATTTGTACACATTGTTTTTACAATTCTGAATTTATTATGGAAGAGCATGGCTACTATTCATCAAATTGATTTGATTGAGTTTTTTAAAGATACCACATAAATTATGGATATAATTGTTATAATAGTAGCAGTTATAGAATCATTTTATGTGTTGAAAAACTATCTATTGTTTCAGTCAATATTTGACTCCTCCTAGATTAGATCCACATTATCTTCATGGCTATTCACTAACTTCTATTCTTTATTAGTGATTAATTGGATGGTTATTCACTAATTTCTATACTTATTAAAAATGACCTCCAAAATTGATAAAAATGTCGTGTCACGGTGCAAAGATCATGCTCTGATACCACTTGTAATGAAACAATTTGAATAAGAAGAACATAATATGAAATATTTTGAAAATACTTGATAATAATATGCCACTTCAAGGGGGAAACCTCCTAATCCACTTTGATGGGGATACCTCCAATATTATTCAATAAAGACTCAATACTCAACATGATGATGAAATAAGACTCAAAACCTCCTATATATACCTATTTATGCCTAGGATATCACCCATGCTGGCTTAGATAACCCTATATAAGCCCTAGGATGACTTAAATATCTAAATAATAATATAATAACAATAATATGACTTAATTAAGAGTTAAGGTAGCCACAAGTCGACTACTCATAACACCATGCACACTTTAGGGATAGGGGCATGACAATCATTCATTAGTCAGATCTCAAGAATCAATCTTCTTTTATCCCGTCTGTTTTTCCTTCATCTCCATTCATCTTCTTTCCGTACTAAAATTTTCATCTCGGTAACATTTCTTTCATTAGTCTTGGCATTCATGCCTATCAAATTAGCTTATTGGTAAACTTTCCAAATATTTTTTTGGATTTTTTTTTTAAATTGTCAATTTTCTCGAGGGGGCATCATCCTATCCTGCATCCACTAGGGCATCTGCTGGTCTCAATTTTTTTGATAATTCTTTGACACAACACTCAAAATCACATTGTATCAAAGAGGGGCAAAATGTAGACACTGAAAATTGTAACAAGCTTGCAATCAACATTTTATCATTAATTCACCTTCTCCCTAGCATAAATAAATAATTTTAATTATTTAATTATCCCCTAATGTCATAATTCTTCTATTAATTAAATAATTCTTAATTGTTTAATTAATTCACTTTATCCTTATTCCTCATTGATTAATTTAAATAAATATCAAATTTATTTAAATTATGTCACTAATTATCCTTTTTCCCTCTATAATTAAATAAATTCTTATTTATTTAATTATTTATTTTCATTTTCCTCTATAATTAAATAATTATTTTAATTATTCATTAGCTTTTTCTCGTCATAATTAAATACATTATAATTATTTAATTATTTTATCATTTTCTTCTCCCTTATAATTAAATAATGGTTTTATTATTTAATTATTCCTCATTTTCATCCACTCTCTATTAAATAATATTTGGCATTCCACCTCTTCTTCTATAATTAAATAATAATTTTTATTATTTAACTATTCACCTCACCATTACCTAAATTAAATAATTATTTTGATTAAAGGTAAAAAATAGGTTTTGAAGGGGCCTGAAACCCTTTACATCAAAGGCAGCTAAACCAAAAGATAGAGACAACTAAAGAAAATCAGCCCAACCCCAGCAAGACCACAACAAAAAGTCAACAAAAAAAGTAGGACGCCAACCAACAACATTACATATTTTTTAGAATATCTGCAACCTCCACATCACAAGCCACAGTCTTAACGCCTTCATCCCTAGCAACAGATGAATCATGAGGAGCACATGCCTTAAATTTGGTCTTGTTGTGGGTTCAATCCCCAAGCCCACCTGATTTCACCTCAACAATCAAAACATAGCCCTTATCAACATCCTTATCACTAAGCTTTTCCCCTTCCAACAACTTGTCATCAGCATCACCAACATCAACATCCTTACCATTTTTAACACTATCCATAGGGGAAGTGATACCCACAGACTCAACATTAAACCCAGTTTTGTTCCCCTCCGTATCTTTGTCCAAATTAGCATAAATCCTATCAATGATATTTTCCAAGGTGAGGATTCTTCCTTCCAGGTTTTGCTTCATCAAAAGCATTTCCTCCGCCACAATCTTCAGGGAATTCATCAAATCATCAATCTGATCCTATACAAAGGAATCCATCACTTTGCTCAACACACCCCTCACTCTCACATTAGTCATGTTCAATTCATGGAAAATCCATCTAAAAAGCTTATAAAAAACAATAGAGCCCTCTTTAGCAGCTCCCAAAACATCAACAATATTATCTTTACCAATACTAAAAACATCTTTTCCCTCTTCATCCTCCTCATGCAAGGAACTAGCCTTATCCAAATTAGTAGCAACCTCCTTACCCTTTTCAGTAGCAATCGACATCACAGTCGACGTTTTAATTTTATAGATGGACTCCAGGATCTCAGGAGGAACCACCATCCTTTTTGTTTTTCTATCTGAGTCCACCACAAGAGAATCCACAACAACCTACTCAATGCTAGCTACAACCATCTTGTTCTTCTTCTGATCCCAGAGCCCACCTGAAGGGACCACAACACCCTATTCCTTTTCATCCCAAAACCCCACAACATCTTGTTCACCACCTATTTTATGAGGAGTATGCATCTCAACCATTTTTCTAGAAGACCTCACCACCTTAGTTTTACTATCCTCCACAATCAACTCCCTATTTTTTCAGAATAGGGGGAGGCGACAACACCTCCCCAACCATATCTTTCATGTCCTTTCTGCTCCGGCTCAACTTTTCCTCAGTAGGCTCATCACTGCAAGTGGCATAGCCCTTGTTAGGGCATGCCAAAACCTTTTTGTGCTCACCCAGAGTAGGGGATCTCATGTCTTCATCCATAGTAGGCATTGAGTCTAACATAAAATCCATATCATCCTCCAAATCTGACTCCTTTTCCATGATAAGCTTTCGTTTCTTCCTATTTTTGTAGGGCACTTCCTCCTTAGAAATAGTCTCATAACCCTTATCCTGCTTTTGTTTCACATCCTTTAGGGTAGAAAGCGGTTTTAAAACCTCAAAGTCTTTAGCATAATCAGAGATAAGGAGAATCAACCCCACATGAAGAACAAGGTTCCTCATATTTTTCTTATGGTCAATTATACTAGCATCTAGAGAAGCCAAAAGGTAAAAAGGGAAAGAGATCCTTTTCTTGTGACAAAAAATATTAAGTAAAACAAAGTGGTAAGAATTTACCACAAAATAATGACCTTCGAGAGAAATATACCACATTATCTCCTCAACAAAATCCCCCCACAAGGCCTTGATAGTCCTCCTTTGATAACCCCCACTCTTCGCAATTTTAAGGTCTTGGGATTCCTCTCCTTTGAAGAAGATTTTCATGGAAATCTATGCTTCTTTCTTATCTCTAAATAAATTCATACCTTCCATTGAAAAACTAGTAATTTGGGCTATGAGGTCTTTGTTTACATCAAAATATGTGCCTCCAAGTTTCAACACCTTGTTGTTCCAATTTTTGGCAAACAGAGAAGTCGTTTGAGGGTTATTTCCATGCAAATGCTCAAGATAAGGCGTCAACCGTTCCTTCTCAAGAATAGCTCAGACCTCCGATTTTTTCTTAACTGCGTCACAAGAGAAAGGCTTCGCCTAATTCCTTTCTCCACCAATGGCAGTTGAGCTCACATAGTCGAAACAATTCACAATTCTCATAGCAGTAAAAAAAATTCTCGAGAAAGACCACTTAGACTACCCACAATCCGTGTGAGAAAAGAGACGTGCATAAGAAATTTAATAACATAGTAATCCACTCCCTTGAAATATCCTCCTTAGTACCATCAGGGCTGGCTGCATCCTAATTACCATTACTCCATATCATTACCCTCCACATGATGATAAAAATACATGCCCAACACCTTACAGGAACATCACTCCCCTTAGATATGCGCATCATGATTAATTGTGACAATAGCCTTTATAGGAAGAGGGTCATTCAAATCCCATTCGTGGGATCCTCTAACCCCCATATTAGCAAATATATTAGCCAAACTATTTCCTTCTCTCAAAATATGAGATATATAATACTCATCAAAAGACTTAAGGATATCTATGGAATCCTTAATCAAATTCTCAATAGTCCAAGAGGTGGTATCACATTTTTTCAAGTTATTGATGATATTGAGAGAATCCCCCTCAAGTCACAATTTCTTAAATCCTTTCTTTTGAGCCAGTTTGAGTCCATGATAGGCAGCAACTTCTTCCACATAGTGGTTTGTCTTGGTTCCCAAAGGGAGCACCATCGCAGAAATGAGCCTACCATTATAATTTATAATCACTCCCCCTAAATTAAATAATTGTTATAATTATTTAATTTATCTTTTTCTAGCTAGGCCCTATCTCTTATTCCAATTTCTTGGATTATAGTCCCTTCTTCCTATCCTTATCCCTTATTCTCTCAATCCTAGCCCTTCATTTGAATTGAATCTCTATAAAAGCAAGCCATCATCCTAATTTCAACCCCAACCATAATCTTGGAAGTTTTGCTATATTGAGATCTAGAGCTATCTTGCATCAAAATCAAGCTCATTGAGTACATTGCATACTACAAATATGAGAACAAACGAAGCAAAATGGAGAAGAGAAATGGAGGAGAATCAACTATGACATAAAGATTGAGTATTATTACTTCATTATTATGATTTATTTTGTCATTTGTGCTTCATTGTTGGATTATGGTCTTTATTGATTGAATTAGGTAGTGCATGGTTGCTATTATTGATTCCTACTTATTCCCCAAATTCTAACCCCGATCTACAATTGTCATCTAAGCTCATGGAAGAGGAAAATGACAAATTCAACTCATTATGCACTTCCTCATAAATCTTAACAATCTCATCATCATCATCCAAGTTAATCATAGAAAGAGGTCTAATGATAATGTCCATAGAGGTTTCATGTTGTTGTTGCAATGAAGGTGGAGAATCATCATGCTTTATTTGAGTTAGATTTTGATCTTGGTTTGCTAGTTTCTTCTCTTCTTTTAACTTACAAGAAATAGCATGACGTCTACACCTATGCTATTTATCATTTCAGTTCCTTTTTGAATTATTTTTAAGTTGTAATGGTGTAGGAGCAAGTTTATCAGCCATACGTTTCTTTTCTTGCAAAGGAGGAACAAAATGAGCCATCGAGGGTTGGTCAACCACTTTCTCTTTAGGTTTATAAAAATGTTTAATATTAGGAGCACAACATGAATGGTATGGTTATGTCTTGGTCTCTTGTAGGAAATAGGTGGAGGATTTGTCATGTATTTGTCTTGGTTACTTGGAAGAGCTTTTGGTTCAACCATAGATTGAGGGATATTGCTAAGAGATAATTCTACTATGTTCTTTTCCTTGAAATTTTGGTAAGATTTGAAAAAGAATTCCCCATGAGCCTTAATAGGTTCCATGGGTTTGGGCCAAAAGACATCCAATGAGAAATTCCCATAGGAATATAAAGGATTAAAACCACTATGATGCACAGTGAAAATTTAATTATCAAATGGAAATTTTAAGAATTTATGCACTACCGATGGGTCGATATCCATGGAGCATAGCCATGGATAGCCTAGCTTCATGCTAAATTGGTCTGACACATGAGTGAGAGAGTTATAAAATCCAAGATCCACAAGGGATGTACCGACACAGGATGTCATGAGTCTCGAACTACATCTTACTAAAGTATTATCAATAATAAACTAGGTTGTAATACTCATACAAGTTTCATCAAGCCAAAAGTGTACCCAAAATGGACAAAAAGCACTAGAAAAATGTAGCAAACACCCAAAAATAGGATACACAATGCAAGTATGTAAAAATATATTGTAATTTTTAGATCTAACATATAAGGATTTTAGGATTTTAGGATGCAACAATCTAAAAATGATGTCTTTTGAAATACAAATTTTTATTTTTGAAAAATGCACTTGTTTTGACCAATTTATGTGAATGCAAACAACTACATAAAATTACAATTTTAGAAACTAGAACTGAGATATGCAAACAAGATATAAAGCAGACAGAGACATATTTATGCCTAGAAATTTGGAAAATGACATGTATAAGTATAAATTTTCCCTAGGGAAATGGGTCTTTGCATAGGGGTTTGAGAAATTAAAGTTCAATTTTATGAGTTTATATTTAATGTCTATGTTTCAGGTTGCAGACAAATACTTATAGCTATAGATTTTCAGAATTTTATGATTACATGCAAATGCAATTTTGATGGAAAACAACAAGAAAAATGACAACTACAATTTTGTTTAATTTTTTTTATGTAAATAATTGAAAGACACTAATATGCATTACTAATATATAAAATGAATGCAATATGTATGCAATATTTTTGCATTTTTATTATTTCAGATGATGCAAAATACAATTTTGAATGATGCAAGATGCAATTTTGAAACCATAAATAAGATGCAAGGATAACTAAAGCAAATCCTAGATCTAGGGTTTTAAAGACTTCCAAGAAAGAATTTATGATGTGCAATGTTGGGTTCACCAAAATGCAATGAAGTAAAAAATAAGGATGGATGAGTGTGTGTAGGGGGTTTGATATGTGATGGAATGATCTAACATAATTACTCTTTTCCTAATTTCATTAGAAAAAAGAGATCTCCCAAGGATAGGATTGAATTTCAACCTTGAGGTGAGCCAACCCTATTAGGAAGGTCTGCTATTTTCTTATGATAGAACTGACTGATTGGATGTTTTGGGAGATAAATTCAAATGCATTAACAAACTCAATTGTATAACCTAACACTTGAAATGCAGAATATTATGATAATATAAATAGAAACAATAATTTTCAGACATATATGAGAAGGGTAGAATGGTATGCACCTGGCCTAAAAACTAGGCTTTGAGCTTTGTAGCAGGGCTGATTCACCATAGGGAAAATAGGTCCTAGTGTAGGGGTTCAATATCTAAGTTTTTAGCCCTCATATCTCACATCTAAGCTTATGATTTCTCTAGGTTTGACTGTTGAAAATATAGAAATAAAATCTATAAGTGAGTTTTTGTGGCTTGACAACAATGATGACAACTTTGAAAACTTTGCAAAATTTCTCTTTTGATCAATCTTCAGTTCTTCTTCACCTATAAATCTGCACATAGAAAGAGAGAAGAAAAATGTTTATTTTTGGGTGAATAGGGATTTTCCTTAGTCAAACCCTTGTTTGGTAATTAAACCTTGATAATGAAACAATGATAAGTGCAAGGAATTGATGAATGAATAATGCTATGTCACAAATCACCAAACCCTTAATGGTTGTCCTTAGAGGACTAAAGTATAACACATCACTCCAAGGCTTGGATCTTGCATGAGCTGGATTGATTGATTACTTGATTTGATGTTATATTGCTTGAAACCTAGATCACAATGTTAGCTCCAAAATATGACATGAACACACATGAACTTTGACATGATGATATGATTTTGATTACTATTGTAGATGACTGATAAACATTCTCTTCAATGCTCTTGGCAATAATATTTTCTCTTGTGAAGTTTGAATTATGCATGTTGTAATGCATAGATTTGAATTGATAAAATAACTATGTATTTATAGGTGTTTATCTAATTTCTCAAAAATTAGATTCTACAAGCATACATTTGAAACTTGAATTTTGAATCATTAAAATGCCACCCAAAACATATTAAAAATTGGGTCTTGGCACTTAAATGGGACTCATTCACTCTTGGGAAAATGGGTTCGAGGACCTAAATCCAGGACACACAATTTCCAAGGTGTTTAAATTAATGTTAGCATTTGTTTAATATAAGTTTCCCTTTCGAAAAATAGGAATAATAAGGCTTTAGAATGCATAATTTAGGTAATTAGAGGCTTAATTAAGTCCAATTAATTAAGGGGATGCAAACATAATGTGAAATTCTAAAGGTGTACAATTTTCTACACTACAGTTATTCAAAGCGTTACATTTGAATTTTATTTACATTTATAAAAAAATTGCATGGTTACATTGAAAAGAAGACAACAATATTTCCATTTCTCGATCTTTTACAAAAAAATGAAATCTCGTCTCTTTAATTTTTAGTAAAATATCATAATTATTGTCAAATTTTGTCTTTTTTTTATTAGTAGATGAATTGGTTTGAACATACTAAGTGTTTTTGAATGATCAAAAACCTTAGTTCGTTACATCTAGTGACTTTTCATAAACAAATTAGGGAATCTTGCAAATTTCTGAGTTCTATGCAGTGTCAAACTTAGACTGTCACAACTTCAAATCTATGTATATTGTGACACTTTCTCAAGCATTTAAAACTTTAAAACCTTTCATTTTTGGATAAGGGCACCCTTGCCCTTATACTAATTTTTTCTACTAAATTTTTTGTTACAATGTGATCTTTGTATCCTCTAACTAGATCTAAATTCTATTTCTATAAATTTGTCTTGTGGCAAATATAATCTGTTGTACTAGATCAATTAACTTAAGGAACCAAAAAAAAAAAACCACACATTTTAATTAACATTTTATCATTTTTCAAGAAATTTTTTTGTTGGTTTGTGGTGTCCAATCATTCAAATATTGTACACTCTTTACGTATCCTTGTCGGGGTTTGGGGTGGCAACCCCCGAGATTTTTTTTTCCGTTAAATGAAAAATGACCTTGTAAAACCCTAATTCTAGAAGCTTCTAAAACGCTTGTTATAAGCAGCTGGGATGTATGTCACAATATTGTATTCATGAGATTGTAATTTATTATGTATTGGATAATAAAATCATTGGGTGGTTGAGTTTTGGTGGATGTAGCCCATATTGGATGAACTACGCAAATTTTTTGTGTTGATCTCTTTTGTGTTATTATTCTTTGTTATATTTGGGTTATTTAATCTACATATAATTGTTAATGTTTATTTCTCCGATCTTCCTAAACCCTAACAAATAGTATTAGAGCCGTGTGTATTTCAGTTGACTAGCAAGAAACCTCTAGATTTGAGTGGGAGCAATGGAAGAAGCAAAATTCAAGGTTGATAAGTTCAACAACTAGAATTATCAATTATGGAAGATGCAAATGGAAGATTATCTGTATCAAAAGGATCTATGGACATTGCAAGGAAAAAAAAAGAAAGAGGCTATGATGTCTGACGAAGAATGAGAGATTATGGATAGAAAGGCACTAGGAACCATTCTGTTGTGCCTGGTACCATTTGTGGCATTCAATATAACAGAAGAAAAGAAAACAAAGGATCTGATGGAAGCTTTGGCTAAATTGTATGAAAAATCGTTAGCCTCAAATAAGGTATTTCTCATGAAGTGTTTGTTTAATCTGAAAATGATTGAAGGTAGATCTGTGATAGATCATTTAAATGAGTTTAATACGATTACCAGTCAGTTAACTTCTATAAAAGTGAATTTTGATGAAGAGGTGAGGGCTCTCTTGATTTTATGTTCTTTTCCAGAAAGTTGGAATAGATTGGTAATGGTTGTAAGTAACTATGTCTTTGGTTTAAATACATTGAAATTTGATGATGTTGTTGGTGTTATCCTTAGCGAGGAAATGCGACAAAAAAGCATAGGTGAAATTTCAACATCAGGTAATGCTTTGACTACAGAGAATAGGGGAAGAACAAAGGAGAGAGGAAAAAGCCCTAAAAATCATGGGAAGTCACAAGGCAAGTCAAAGAAAGGAAAATCTAAATCTAGAGGAAGATTGGATTGTTGGTACTATGGAAAGCTAGGACACTTGAAGAAGGATTTCTAGTCTCAAAAGGGAAATTAAGGAGACAAACAACAAGATGAGAGTAAGGAAGCTAATGTTGCAAGTGATAAATTATAAGATGCTTTAATTTTATGTTTAGTTAATGCTAATGATTCTTGGGTATTAGATTTAGGGGCTTCATTTCATGCTACACCCCATAGGAAATATTTTGTAGATTAAGTTCAAGGTGATTTTGGATAGGTATATTTGGGTGATGATGAACCTTGTTAGATTGTTGGAAAAGGAAAGATAAAAATCAATTTGCAGATTGGAAATGAATGGTCGCTACAGGAGGTAAGGCATGTTCCAAATTTGAGAAGAATTTTAATTTTTGTAGGACAACTAGATAGTGAAGGCTGCATAGTTATCTTTACAGACAAAGTCTGGAAGGTCACTAAAGGTGCATTGGTAGTAGCTAAGGGTGAAAAGCTAGGAACATTGTATTTGTGTACTGGTAATACTTATTCTACCTTAGCTGCTACAAAAATAGTTGCTACTGAGATAGTTATGGTACTTGCTACAGGGAAAGAAATAGAATTGTGGAACCATAGACTTGGGCATATGAGTGAGAAAGGGATGAAGTTCCTTCACTCTAGAAAGTTTCTACCAGGTCTAAAGCATATTGACTTGGAGTTATGTGAAAATTGTGTTTATGGAAAATAGAAAAGAGTCTGATTTCTCAAAGTTGGGAAAGAGAACAAGAGTGAGAAATTAGAGCTTGTGCATTTAGATGTATGGGGACCAGCTCAGGTATCTTCTCTTAGTGGCTATTGCTATTAGGTTACTTTTATTAATGATTCAACTAGGAAAACATGGGTGTATTTACTAAAAAAAAATGAAAAGTGTTTGGAACTTTTAAAAAGTGGATAGCTTTGGTTGAGAATGAGACAAGAAAAATTTGAAGTGTCTTAGATCTGATAATGGAGGTGAGTATTGCAGAAGAGAATTTGAAAATTACTATTCACATAATGGAATTCATAGGAAAAAAATGGTTCTTGGAAGCCAAAAATAAAATGGTGTGTCTGAGAGGATGAATAGGACCATTATGGAGCGTGCAAGGAGCATGAGATTTCATGTTGGACTACCCTTACACTTTTGGGCAGATGTTGTGCATACCATTGTTTATTTAATAACTATGGGACCTTCAAATCCTTTGGATGGTGGTATTCCAAAGGAGGAATGGAATAGCAAAAAGGTAAACTATTCATTTCTGAAAACCTTTGGTTGTGAAAATTTTGTCCATATTGATATTGAAAATAGAACCAAGCTTGAGGCTCAGTCTAGAAAATGTACCTTCATTAGATATGGAGTAGATGAATTTGGTTATCGTTTATGGGATTATGAAAATCATAGAATCATTAGGATCATAGATGTTATATTCAATGAGAAGGTCATGTATAAGGATCAGTTGCATGAAAAGAAGTATGAATTGGCCAAAAAGGAATATGTGGTGCTAGATGAGATTTTAGAAAATAAAATGCTAGTAGTACCTGATGCTCAATAACAATAAGTTATCTCACAAACTCCTGCAAGTGTTAGACATTCTATAAGGATAAATAGACCTAAAGAAAGATTTTATCCATCATTATATTCTATATTATTAATTGATTCTGGTGAACCTAAAGGTTATGAAGAAGCAATGTACGTAGATGCCAAAAAGTAGTGGGAGCTAGGCATGTAAGAGGAAATGGTTTCCTCGCTACAAAATCAGACTTGGGACTTTGTCCAATTGTCTGTAGGTAAAAGAGAATTTCCAAATAAATGGGTTTATAGGTTGAAGGAGGAAGATGGATGCAAGAAAAGATATAAGGCCAAACTTGTGGTAAAAGGTTTTTCATAGAAAAAGGTATAGATTTTGATGAAATATTTTCTCTTATTGTAAAGATAATTTCTATTAGAACTATTCTAGGTCTTATGGATGTGAAAGAATTCCATCTTGAATAGCTAGATGTGAAACGAACATTTCTCCATGAGGATTTGGAAGAGGAAATATACATGCAACAACCATGGGGATATGAGGTTAAGGGTAAGGAGTAATTTGTGTGTAGGTTAAAGAAGAGTTTGTATGGCCTAAAGCAAGCACCTCGGCAATGGTATTTAAAATTTGATAGTTTTATGGTTGAACAAGGTTACAAAAGATGTCATTCTAATCATTGTGTTTATTTTAAGAAATTGGATGATGGCATCTATATTATCCCATTGCTTTATGTTGATGATGTGCTTATAGCTGGGTCTAACATGTAGGATATTAATGAACTTAAGAAAAAAATAGCAAATTTATTTGCTATGAAGGATTTGGGTGCAACAAAAAAAATCCTTGGTATGAGGATCACACGAGACAGGACAAACAAGAAATTATTTTTGTCTCGGAGTGAGTATGTAGAGAAGGTGTTGAAAAGGTTTAACATGTTGAATGCAAAAGCAGTTAGTACACCTTTGCCTAGTCATTTTAAGCTGACTAAGGAGATGTGTCCAAAGACACAAGAGGAGGACGACAAAATGTCTAAGATACCATATGCATTAGCAGTTGGTAGCTTGATGTATGCAATGGTATGCATAAGGCTAGATATTGCACATGCAGTGGGAGTCATGAGTAGATATATGAGTAATCTAGGAATGGAACATTGGAATGCGGTAAAATGGGTTCTCCAATATTTGAGAGGTACTAATTCAAAGAAACTCTATTTTGGAGGAACAAATTCTACTTTGAAAGAATATGTTGACTCATATCTAGCAGGTGATATTGATAGTAGGAGGAGTGCTATAGGGTATGTTTTTACTATAGGAGGTACTGTAGTCAGTTGGATTTCAAGGCTATAAAAGGCTATTGCGCTTTCAACCACTGAAGCAGAGTATGTTGCTGCTATAAAAGCTAGCAAGGAGATGATTTGGTTATAATATTTTCTAGAGGAATTGGGGCAATGACAAGAAGATAGCCCTTTGTACAATGATAGCTAGAGTACCATTCATCTTGTTAATAATTCAGCTCTGCATTCAAAAAATAAGCACATTCAACTCAGATGCTCTGATCTACCTAAACCCTAACATTTTTGGTTATATCTCTAATATCTTGGAGAAAGGTTATCTGATCATGTTAGACCTCTTTCTACAAGACTTTCGTGCATTTGATGATCCTTTTAGTAGTGGTGAATTTTATATGTTAGATGAACCCCTTGATGACTTCATCTCAACAAAATCAACCTATAAGATTCATAAAAAATTAATATGTCAAAGATTAATCAATGAAATATATTCAATAACACCATAACTCATCATTTACCCTCCTCATAATCCTCAACCATAAAATCAACCTGTTATTATTATAGGAGGTCCTCAAGGTCAATCTAAACCTCTTGGTCACATCTTAAACTTTGCAAGACAATTTACTCAAAACAATCATATAAAACAAAATGTGTCACAACAACCACATTACCATTTAGTTATTAAGACATACTATAGAGTAGGAAAAGATATCCTAGATCCAACTAGTAGATTAACTAGGCTCATTTTATTTTCACTGTGACTCCACATTCAAATACAAAACAACTAGGGTTTGATGATTGTCTAACTGCCACAAGGGAGAGATAATATCTTAAGATTTGGTTCTTTTGAGTTGTAAAGAGGAGAAATTTGATGTGTGTTTAACAAGCCTATTTGAAATAGACCCTAAATCTAAAAATGTAATTTATCACATAGACAAAATTTGAAATTTTCAAAACAACTTTATATTTGAAAAGGAGATGCAAAGAGGAACTTGTGATTGGGCAAGTGCACAAAGATGGGGAACCGAAAAGGGGTCTTAAGCAACCACTTTTTATCTGAAATCAAGAAAGAATGACCTTGGATGAGAAACTGGAGATAGTTACACTCAAAATTTTAAGATGCAACAAAAAAAGAGTCGTAGTGCTCCAAATTTTCTTTCTAAAGTACTAATATTTTTTGAAAATGGTGGAGATTAAGGGGTTCAAAAGAGGAGCCACACAAATTGGTCCTATTTTTTCAAAAACATAACATAGCATCTAGTGTGGCCCTCGTAAAATGTTAAATTGTTTTAGTATTTTAAAAATTTCTTCGATGAGAAATTAGCTAACACCATGTAGTTTATCCCCAATTTTTTTGATAATTTTTTAATGAATATATGATTTTTTACTAATTTTCAAAGTGGACACATCCTAAAAATAGAAATTCGAGCGTGCTCCCCCTAAGATTTTTGAAAACTAATTGAAAATCATTTTTTTTGAATATGTGTAGAATGGAGTCTAGTTTCTAAAATTGTAATTTATTTGAAATTTCAATGAATAGTTAAAAAATAAAGTTAAAAATTCCAAACATTGGTTTTTGACAAAAATGGATACACCAACAAAAGAAATTAAAGATGAAAGCCTTAACATAGTCAAAATATGAAAAAAAATACATGTTTAGATAGCTAAGAGAGATCTTAACATTACCTAGGTGTTTTTTAACTTGAACTTGAAACATGTGCAAACTTGATGGGGAGCATGCTCGAGATTATGTGAAATTTTCTAGTATATGGAAAAACACATCTTTGGGCGTTTGAAAGTTAGTCCAAGCCTTTGGGTTAGAAATCCAAGGAAAATCCAAGCCAAAGGATTGGCAATTCTTAAATCAGGTAAAAATGTGAGCGCATTATAATGCGTTTGCATTATTCCATCTCTTAACTTTGTTATTGTATGTATGGTTGTTTGTTTGTATACATGTATGTTTATATGTATGTATGTAGGTATGTATGTATGTATGTATACAAGTTTGCATGTATGCACATTTTTATGTATGTATGTATGTGTTATCAACCAACACATTCCCTAAGATGAAGAGACACTAAGGAGATGAAAATCATGGACTAAGAGTCACCTCCCATGTCAAAATCAAGAAAAAATTCTAAAGGTTCCATTAAGAAGTGAATCCTTAATTGGGTTAGAAAAAATATTAAAAAGCAATTGTGTATGAGATTTGTGGTAGATATTAGGAAGTGAGTTCTTAGATGTTCAATTACCAAGAGATGATGGTAGAGAAAGGACTTTTGTCAAGTAGAGAATGAGTGAAACTAAACAAAGAATCCATGATAGAAAGAGAGAAAGAGATCCAAGACAAGAGAATATATTAGGAGAAAGGATAATCCAAATATCGATACACATAAAATTAAGCTCCCTATTTTTGGTAAATACACCAAGGGTGGTAGTGGACATCTCTTTACCTTGAACTTTCATTGGAGTTGGGTTAGCATTGATGATGACTAAACCCAATTATACAATTTTGTGGATAACCTCAATGATGGTGCACTAAGATGGTGCTTAAAGAATTCCCTAAGTTTGATAAAACATGGAAAGAATTGAGTGACTTATTTATGAAAACTTTTTACTCACCTAATGTATGAAAAAACAAATAAAATATGGAAGATGATATAAACTAAAGGAGGAACCATTAAAATGTTATAAATGATGATTTAAATATGTGGTTAGAAAGCCAAAAGAAACATTGACATAAAAGAAATGAATTGAGTGTTTTATTTTGGGTTTAACCTCTCACATTATAGAGGAAGTAGCTGAGAATATTTCCTCTTCATATAAGGAAGTAATAGAATTAAGCATTAGAATAGAACCCTAATCAAATATATGGGATTAATAAGGGGGGAGATTATAGATTCAAATTCCTCTAATTTAGTATTTATTGTGGCATCCATTTCCATAGAGCAAGTATTCACCATTAGGAGGGGTCCCAAAGCGCCTTTAAAATGTGTGTCAAATTTATACACCAAAATGGTCAACTTGAACCTCTAGATTATAAGGTTTAGGGTATTAGGTTGAGGATTTAGTGTATAGGGATGATGGTTGAGGGTGTAGGGTTTAGGGTTCAAGATATAGGGTTGAGGGATAAGGGATAGTGTTCAAGGTTGAGGGTATAAGGTTAAGAGTATAGGGTATATGGATTAGTGTTTAGGATATTTGGTATAGGGTTCAAAGTATTGGGTTTAGGGTTGAAGGTTGAGGGTTTAGGTTTTAGGGTACAAGTTTGAATGTAGGGTTTAGGGTTTAATTATAGGGTTGAGGGTATAAGGTTAAGTATATAGGGTATATGAATTAGGGTTTATGATATTATGCATAGGGTTTAGGGTATATGATTGAGGGTACAAGGCATAGGGTGAAGGGTTGATAGTGTATGGTTTAGGGTTTAAGTATAGGGTTGAGGGACAATATTCAAGGTTTAGGCTATTAGGTTGAGGCTATAGGATATAAGGATGAGGGTTGAGGGTGTAGGGTTTAGGGTTTAAGGTATAGGGTTGAGGGATGGTGTTCAGGGTTGAGGGTACATGGTTAAGTGTATAGGGAATAGGGAATAGGGTTTAGGATATTGGGTATAGGGTTTAGTGTTTTGGGTTTAGGGTACAAGGTTGAATGTAGGGTTTATGGTTTAAGTATGGGGTTGAGGGTTTATGATTGAGGGATAATGTTTAGGGTTTAGGGTATAAGGTTAAGTGTATAGGGTATATGGAATAGGATTTAGGATATTGGGGATAGGGTTTAGGGTATAGGGTTGAGGGTATAAGGTATAGGGTTAAGGGTTGAGAGTGTAGGGTTTATGGTTTGAGTGTAGGGTTGAGGGATAATGTTCAGGGTTTAGGGTATAAGGTTGAGGGTATAGGGTATTTGGATGGGGGTTGAGGGTGTATAGGGTATAGGGAATAGGGTTTAGGATATTGGGTATAGGGTTCAAGGTATTGGGTTTAGGGTTGAGGGTTTAGGGTTTAGGGTACAAGGTTAAATATAGGGTTTAGGGTTTAAGTATAGGGTTGATGGTTTATAGTTGAGGGATAATGTTTAGGGTTGATGGTATAAGGTTAAGTGTATAGGGTATAGGGATTAGGGTTTAGGATATTGGGTATAGGGTAATGGTTAAGGGTTGAGAGTGTATGGTTTAGGGTTTAAGTATAAGGTTGAGGGTATAGGTTTGAAGAACAATGTTCAGTGTTTAGGGTATAAGGTTGAGGGTATAGGGTATAGGGATGAGGGATGAGGGATGAGGGTTGAGGTGTAGGGTTTATGGTTTAAGGTATATGGTTGACGGTTGATGGTGTAGGGTTTAAGTATAGGGTTGAGGGTATGGGGTATAGGGTATAGGGTTGAGGGTTTGTAGTTGAGGGATAATGTTATGGGTTGAGTGTATAAGGTTAAGTGTATAGGGTATATGGATTAGGGTTTATGATATTGGGTATAGGGTCTAGGGTATGGGTTGAGGGTATACGACATAGGGTTAAGGGTTGAGAGTGTATGGTTTACAATTTAAGCATTGGGTAGAGGGTATATGACTGAGGGACAATGTTTAGGGTTTAGGGTATAAGGTTGAGGGTATAAGGTACATGGATGAGGGTTGAAGGTGTAGGGTTTAAGGTTTAAGGTATAGGGTTGAGGGTTGAGGGATAGTGTTCAAGGTTGAGGGTATAAGGTTAAATATATAGGGTATAAGGATTGAGGGTATAAGGCATAACGTTAAGGGTTGAGAGTGTATGGTTTAGGGTTTACGTATACAGTTGAGGGACAACATTCAAGGTTTAGGGTATAAGGTTGAGGGTATATGGTATATGAATGAGGGTTGATGGTGTAGGGTTTAAGATATAAGGCTGAGGGTTGAGGGATTAGGGTTTAAGTACATAGGGTTAAGGGTTGAGGGTTTATGGTTGAGGGATAATGTTCAAGGTTGAGTGTATAAGGTTAAGTGTAGGGTATAGGAATTAGGGTTTAAGATATTGGGTATAGGGTTTAGGGTATGGGTTGAGGGTATAGGGAATAGGGTTAAGGGTTGAGAGTGTATGGTTTAGGTTTTAAGTATAGAGTTGAGGGGCAATTTTTAGGGTTTAGGGTATAGGTTGAGGGTATAGGGTATAGGGATGAGGCTTGAGGGTGTGGGGTTTAGGGTTTAAGGTATAGGGTTGAGGGTTGAGGGTTGAGGGTTGAGGGTGTAGGGTGTAAGTATAGGGTTGAGGGTATATGGTATAGGATTGAGGGTTTACATTTGAGGGATAATGTTCAAGGTTGAGTGTATAAGATTAAGTTTATAGGGTACATAGATTAGGTTTTAGGATATTGGGTATAGGGTTTAGGGTACAAGGAATAGGGTTAAGTGTTGAGAGTGTAAGGTTTAGGGTTTAGGTATAGTATTGAGGGTATAGGGTTGAGAGAGAATGTTCATGGTTTAGGGTATAGGGTAGGGATGAGGGTTGAGGGCGTAGGGTTTAGGGTTTAAGGTAGGGTTGAGGGTTTAGGGCTTAGGTATAGGGTTGAGGGTATAGGGTATAGGGTTGAGGATTTATGATTGAGGGATGATATTTAGGGTTGATTGTATAAGGTTAAGTTTTTGGGTATAGGGATTAAGCTTTAGGGTATTGGTTATAGGGTTTAGGGTATGGGTTGAGGATATAAGGCATAGGGTTAAGGGTTTTGTGTGTATGGTTTAGGTTTTAAGTATAGGGTTGAGGGGCAATGTTAAAAGTTTAGGGTATAAGGTTGAGGTTATATGGTATAGGGATGAGGGTTGAGTATAAGGTTGAGGTTATATGGTATAGGGTTGAGGGTTGAGGGTGTAGGGTTTAAGTATAGGGTTGAGGGTTGAGGGATAGTGTTCAAGGATGAGGGTATAGGGTATAGGGATTAGTGTTTAGGATGTTCAGTATAGGGTTGAGGGTTGATGGACAATGTTCAAGGTTGATTCAATGTTTCCTCTATGGAAATCCATATTCTTGACTGTGCATTTCTATTAGGAGTCTAATATTATGGCAAAGACTAAGGATAATAAATCATAAATTAAATGTGAAACTCTAGATACATTAAAAACTAAGACTATAATTGAACTTGATGCACCAACATAATTGAGACTCGTAGCAACAAATATCATACCTTAATTTTGATTAAATTTAAATAGAAGGTTAGCTCTCATAATTATATTTAGGGGATCTAAATCCTTAAGAAATATTAGCCTCCCAACCTAATTTATAACCCTAAAAAATTGAAGAAATTAAGTGTACTGTCAGAAAATGTACTCCTTTACATTTTCACATTATGTTTGGATCCATTAATTAATTAGACTTCCTTAAGCCTCTAATTGGCCCAATTATGCATCTACAAGCCTAAGTAATTGTAATTTATGAAAGGGGAATTATGATTTAATTAATGTATTTATCATTTTTAACACCTTGAAATGAATAGGTCCTAGCAATTTAGGTCAGGTCCCATTCACCCTTGGGTGAATGGATCCACTTTAGTTGTTTAATTCAAAATTTTCATATATTTTTGGTGGCCTTTTATGATCCAATCAAATATCGGATTGTAATGTTTAATTTTTGAGAAATTAGAGAATTGTCTATAAAAGCAAGGTCTTTTTATCAATTCATATCCTAGAAATTCGTGAGCAACAAAAAGATGAACTTCAAAAGAGCTAATATTATTGTCAAATGTGTTCAAGATCATAATTCTCAATCGTTTGTTACAAAAATCAAGATCTCAAGAATCATGTCAAAGTTGTCAAGCATCATGCATGTTTTTAGAGCTAACATTGTGATGTAGGTTTCAAACATTCAAGTCAAGATCACATCATCAATCAAGCCATTCATGTAAGATCAAGAACTTGGAGAGATATACTAAGTTTTAGTCCTTCAAGGGTTTCAAATAAAGGGTTGGGTGAGTTGCAACATAACAATTATTCATTCATCATTCCTTTCATGTTTCATTGTTTCATTTCAAGGTTTGATTATCAAAACAAGGTTTGACCAAGGAAAACCCCCATTCACCAAAAATAATTTTTTTTTTCTCTCTTGTGTGTTTTATAGATCTTGGGTCTTAGAAGGATTGAAGATCTATCAAAAGAGTGAAATTGCAAAAGTTGCAAAAGTGGTCAACATTGTCATCAAGCCACAATAACTTACTTTTATAATTTTTTTCCAAATTTTTGACTGTGAAACCCAAAGGAATCAAGAGTGTAGACCAAAGAATAGAGGACCGTGAAAGAATATTTTCAACCCCTTTATTAAGACCTATTCACCCTTGGGAAATTGAGTCCCAAGAGGACACTCAACATAGCCTTTTTGTGATAGGTGCATAAAATCCAATCCTTCTCAGATCTGTTGAAACTTTGCTGGTTTTGTCATTTTAAGGTTTAACTTAGAGGTTTCATGTGTTACATTGAATCATTTCATTCTTTTGGTATTTTTCATCGATCTCCCAAAAGTGCATTTCAAGCCGATTTACCCCATCCTAAGTCACAAGGAAAACAACAAGATCTCCATCAAGGTTGACTCACCTAAGGGTTGAAAGTCAATCTTTTCCTAAGGAATATATTTTTTCTAATGAAATAGAGGGATATAGGTGTATCGTACCCCCATTTCAATTTAATAAACACCATTTTCCTTCATTTCATTGTGGTTAACCTTACATTGTACATAAAAAATTATGAAATTGGAGTCCATTCAAAACCTAGATCTAGGATTTGTATTAGTTTGCATTACATTGAATTAGTTGGCATCTCATTTAGGGTTGTTAAAATTTCATTAGTTTACATCTCATTTATGGTTTTAGATTTGTATTTTGCATACTTTAAAATCTAAAAAATTCAAAAATTTACATGCATATTACATTGATTTTGCATAGTACTTGCATATTAGTGTATGCTCAATCATTCATATTAAAAAATTGAGTCAAAATTGCATTTCAAAATGTGTCATATTTTTCATCATTTGTCATTCATTGCACTTGCATTTAGACATCAAATTTTGAAAAAATCAGTCATTAAAACCATAGTTTATAGTCTGAAACAAGAAATCCTAGCATCAAACTTCATACTCAAATTTAAATCTTTGCAACCCCTATGCTAAGACCTATTCACCCTAGGGTGAATATGTCTTTGTACAAGTGCTATTTAAAACTTTTGGGTAGTGATTTGTCTCTATTTTCTTCATTCTTATTTGCTATTAAATCTAGGTTTTAGTTTGAGAAATTAGAAAAATCTATCATTGTTTGCATTAGGTTCAATTGGTCAAATTGAGTGCATTGTTTGAAAATAAAAATGGTATTAAAAGAAATCATTTTCAGGTTTTTACATAGCATAATCAGTAAATTATCTTGTTTAAAATCTAAAAATTTCTCTCTTTTTACATATTTGCATTACACTTCATATTCTAGGGTGTTTGATTACATTTATTTAGTGCCTATTCTCCATTTTGGGTGCACCTAGGTTTGGTAAAACTTGTATGAGCTTCACAACCTAGTGTCTTATTACCAATACTGTAGTGAGATGTAGTTTGAGACTCATGGCATCCCACGCTACTACACTCACTGTGGATCTTGAGTTTTCCAACTCTTTCATTCATAGTGTTGATACTAGTCAACCCACTATGGACCATAGATTTCATACCTTATTTCGCATGAACACCCTACCCACAACCAATGTGACTAATGTTGAAACAATGGTGGCTAGTGTCCCTCAAGAATAACTAAAACAAATGGATGAAGATTTAGAAAAATTGCAAAACTCCTTGAGTTTTGAATACATTACTGGTACTACAATTCCCATCATAGATAACATGAGAAAAATGCTTAGTAATGAATAAGAAATAGAGATTGTGTGTAGCCTAGCTCACATTATTGATAAACATGTCACTACAATGACTAGTTGTGCTCAAACTTTAGGGTTCACTTGAAGTCAAGGTGGAAATCCGATTCCTCCTTCCACAACTATGACCTCTATTCCTAAATACACTAATCCAACTGTTGCAACAACAAAACAACCTACTAGTAATGTCCATACCACTTTAGGTATTTCCACTGGGAATCCCTTTAGCTTTGTGCATTCAAATCTCATATCTCCTAATCCATCTCTCCTCACAAACTTACTATTCACTTGTCCTCTAAATACATATACACCTCCACTTTATTCACCTCCATCTCACAACAAAAATAATGATCCCATCCTTAACCAAATCCTACAAAATGTTTCATCCCTCCAACAACAAATTTCCACATTGAACCAAAGTTTAAATGGCCAACCTTCACAATATGTAAAAAGAAACCCCTTATCCTATGAGATACTGAGAGCACAAATACCATAAGTCATATAGATTCCTAGATTTGAGAAATACAGTGGAAAAGGAGACTCTAGTAACCATGTCTCAACATACACAACCTTATGTAGTGACTTCATTTTTGAGGATAAACTCTTGGCTAAATTTTTCCCTATATCCTTGAAATACACTGCCTTGGAGTGGTTTTGTTCTTTACCGAATAACTCAATTAGTTCATTCAATGAACTTGTTGATGCCTTTCTTAACCATTTCCAAGTGCACATGGGTCCCAAGATGACCTTAGATTATTTAATGTAATGTAAACAAAACAAAGATGAAAAGGTCACTAAGTTCAGAGAATGATACCAATTGCTTTAATCACAAATCAATATTAAGATTCCTAATTCTAACCTTCAAAGAATGTTCATAGAAAATTTGCATACCAATATTCAAGATAATTTTGAGATGTTGAAATTTCCCTCATTTACACACTTGTGAACAATCCTTCATGAATATCAAAATTTGGTTAGTCATCGTGAAGCAAAAACTCCTTGTAACCCTCCTAAGAAATCTGAAGTGGTGTCCCAAAATAATTTCCAACCTTTCAAGAAACAAAATAAGGTATTTCTACAAATAAATACACCTCAAACAAATCAACATGTTAACAGGTCCAAGTGGCTGCTATAAAAATGAAAAATCCATATCCATTTAGGGAGAGGAGTAGAAAATTTACCCCTTTACCTAATACCCTTCACTCCATCATGTTACAACTTATAAGTAAGAACTTAGTCACCCTACCTTCTATTAGAGTCATTTATACAACTAAGCCCTTACCTCCAAATTTTAAGTAAAATTCCTTTTGCTATTATCACCGACAAAATAGACATGATACAGAACAATGTAAGCGTTTTAAACATATTGTGAAAGACCTCATTGATTCTAATCACATACATATTAGTAGTGTTAATGAACAAGTAAATAAATCCATTGCCTCACCCAACCAAAATTTGTAAATCTTTACCAGCCCCATTCCAAATCATAATATCTCCTTTGTGAAAGCTATTGATACCAAGAATGATGTGATGAATTTTGAGAAGCTTGAAGATATAAACAATGAAAATATAATGAAAATGAAGTAGACCGAGAATGTGTGGTTAGCTTCATTGATGTGCAACCTCATAAGGGCCAAACAAAAATGCCCCTTGACATTGATTTCTCCCAAAGTGGCATTATTATATGTGCACCCGATGGTCCTCTTTACATCACCGAAAGAATCAATGACAAGCCTACAAATGGGATATTAAATGATCTCTTGTGTGTAGAGAATGTGATCACCAAGGAATTATTTTTTGTGTATTAACTTTATCAAGATCCTTATGAACAATCGAAAGCATGGATCAAAACACATAATGGTTTTTCTTGCCCTACAATAGGTTCGATCACTCTTCCTTTAAAAGTTGGATCAAAACAATTGAATTTATCATTGTCCATCATCCTGTTGTTGGACCAATTCCATATGAAGTTTGGTTACCAATAGCTACTCTCAATGGATTTCGTCCTATCAGTAGTGCATAAGTGCTTAAAGTTTCCATTTGGAAATTATATATTTATTGTGCACCATAGTGGCTTTAATCCTTTGTCTTCCCATGGGAGTTTTTCATTAGATTTCTTTTAGCCTGAACCTATGGAACCTATTAAGCCTCATAAGGAATTCTTTTTAAAATCTTATCAAAATTTTAAGGTAATGTATACACCCAAAAATGTCCTCTTACAATACCTTATCACAACATTAGGTCATTTAGACATCTTGTAGCATGTTTTTCCCTAGGTACCCTTGTCATCATCTAATTAGTTAAATAAATCTTATTTATTTGACTAATTTCATTAATAATCCCTCCATTCTTCTAATGTTAATTAAATAATTTACATTATTTAATTAATCGAATCACTTCTATTCATAATCTCTTCTTTCTTCTAATGTTAATTAAATAATTAACTAAATCATAAATCCAACATTAATTAAATAAATTAAATATTTATTTAATTAATAAAATCTTAAAATATCTTCTCGCTTTCTTTCTAAAATCAGAACTCATGTGTATCTAATTAATTTATTTAATTGGATAATTCATCACTTATCCTTCTCATCTTTTTCAGGATTTATTTCCTTTAAAACGAAAAATCAATATCTTCCTATTTTATTAGAATCTTATCCCATCTTGTGGTATTTCTTCTTTTGTCAAAAATCAAATCTCATCAAATTTTCTTCTTCGTCCACATCAAAAATTTATAAATGCAACCTCTCGCAAGCCATTTGGGGGTCGATTCTGAAAGTACCATTACTCTATCAAATTCATTCTACAACTTTTCATCATCATCCATCCTTCTTCCATCATCCTCGTCATATCGACATGCTGCCATAGTGAGCAATCAACATTCTTCCTTGAACATTCAAACCTTCGAAGCTTGCATTCTCATGCATGGTTGAGAAGAGCAATGGAGATAAGTCGAGCGTAATCTGGATATCGATTTTCATTTGTTTATCATTTTGATTTCCATATTATCTTGTACTCTATTGTACTAGTATAGGATTTGATATATTGCTATTTTAGTTTTATATTTGATTTTATGCTATCTACATTGGTGAACCCAACATTTTATATTGCTTCATTATATTACTTTGATATGCTATACTTTGATTTTTAGAGAATTTAGATTGTTGTGTTGAGTTTTGAATTGCAAGCAAGATAACACAGCGAATACGGAAAAAATTGCAGCGAAGACTCTATTATGGAGTAATCTTTCATTGGTTGTCGACCTCTCCTTCTATTTGCTCACCCAAATCATTCTTTTGATTCTCTTTTGAAGATCTTTCTTTGCACACTTTTTAAAGCTTTCACAAACGTTTTGTTTTATCTTCTATGCAAAGATTCGATCACAAATGCTTTTTATTTTGCATACTTCCATTGGCAAATAGTTGGGCCTCTTTTGATCAACAACTTGTAGGCATGGCAAACTAGTATGCTGTAGGGTAAATCCACACGTCTCCTGGAAATAATCCACAACAGATTGCATTGTTCCTTTGTTCATTCTCAGAAATGTTCCTTAAAATCGTTCTCCACAAATGACGTGAAAAATGAAATCCAGCCAACAAACCTTAAATTGATTCTCATTGATTTGCTTAGCCATCGCCCTTCCTTTCTACTCTCAACCCTACTTGTGCATTTGCAACGAGTACATGGAGAATGTTGTTTTCACGCTATCTAGCAAAATCATCAAACCTTAAATTAATTCCCATTGTCTGATTCATTTTTTTTCTCTTTCTGCTGGGAACTGCGCTCAACCTTAGAAAAATCATTGGACAGCTAGATATAGCTGCACAAACAACATCAAGACCATCTCGAGAACTGCAGCATAGCACAATAGGCAATCCAGATCTCCAAATGATAACATCCAAACGATCAAGCAAAATCCCCAATTTAAAATTTTGATGATCAACAACAAGGTAATAGTGGTTGTGTGCTTGGCCATCATGTGGAGCCTCCATAATTATGAAATTCTATAGTTTCAGCTGAAATGGAGTAGAGACGAAAAATGAAAATAGAGAACTTAGAATAGTTTTCATTATTTTAGATTGCATTTAGTTTTTAATTTAGATTAATCTAGTTAGAAATTTTCAATATATATAGATAGCTATCTATTCAAAAAAAAAAAATCTAGTCTTTTCTAACTTAGTGTATAATTCTTTTTGTCTTTTTTTTTTAAGATACTTTAGATTTAAATTTATTTTTAGATTTTAGCTGTAAGTTTTGATTTTTCTATTATAGTTTAAATTTATATTATTTCTAATTTAGTTTAGATTTAGATTTTTCTAATTTCTTTAAATTTAGATTTTAATTTTTTTCAATTTAATTTTAGTTTAGAATTAATTTAGAGTTAGATCTACTTTTTCGTTTAATTTTAGATTTTAAATTAATTTACATTTAGATTTAATTTTTAATTTAATTTTTAGATTTAGATTTTAATTAGATTTTAGATTTTTAGTTTAGATTTTTAATTTAGATTTTTTTTTAATTTAACTTAGATTTGATTTTTCTTTTTAATTTAGATTAAAAGTTTTTAATTTAGATTTAATCTAGAAAAGGGCATTTTCTTTTTATTTTTATCATAACTTTGTCATACGGGCTCAAAATCTTGCAAACAAGGACTCATCAGAAAGTTGACGAGACAAACTTCACAATTGTGCAACTTTTATCAGGTGAATGTGTCATAATCAAATTTCTATTAGCATTCATCTTTTTCACATAGCTTTCTCCTATGCAAGTTTACTTGTTCTTTCTCGATTTGGTGACTTGTAGGTGAATCATACGGAGCTCGAAAAGCATTGGGATCAATCACAATAATAATTTGGAAAGTGAAAACAATCAGGTGCACGCATTCCATCTTTCATCTCTAATCATTGCTTGTCAACATACTTCGATTTGGGGTTTAAAAAGAATAACTTGTTTGATCACACATTTGAATTTTGGGCTTAAAATGAACATTGCTTGCATTCACATCATTGAAATTGGGTTAAAATGAACAAGTGTCTTCCATCACACATGTTGGCTTTGGGTTAAAAAGAACAAGTGTTTGAACTATTTTTCACACACTTCAATTTTCTAAGGGAAATTAACAACTGCGAGTGTGAATCAAGTGTGTGTGTGATAAAAAACACATCACTTGGTTTTCTTTTGTCAAACCCTTCATAGGAGGCCTACTAGGGGATTTCATCACCCCTAGGGATGACCTCAATCGAAGTGTGAATCGAAAGACACGCTTGTTTGAGAGTTAAAATCTTGTCACTCTTGGCTAAGCCCCAAAGAAATTTATACCTTTGGGAAGTGAAGGTGAAGGGTGGGTTACCCCTTTCTCCCGGCTGTGTGGCATAATTTTGCTTTCAAATCATCCCTAGTCAACCTTGTGCATCCTAGTTCAAAACCTAATTGGCCATACCCACTTGACTACCATTAGGCTTGTTGTTGTGTATTTGAGTGTTTGTTAAATCATAACATTTAATCTTGAAAGATAAATTTATCATTGTGTTTGGTGTGTGTGTTCATGCACTTACATGTGAGATCTTGTGTTTGATATTTCCCAAGTCAAACTTCCAATAAACACTTGCCACATCATCCAAATCATCCAATCTTGTCATCCCACATCATATCCTAATCATCGCCATCTCCTTAATCTAATCAACATTATTTCACACCATGCCAACATTAGAAGACCTAGTACCCCAATTCCAGGACCTCATCCAATCACTTTATCAAGCACCACGACCCTTAGACCAATGAACTATACACTGGCTCCAAGACCTCATTCAACAATCTCAACTTCAAGAAAACCAATCACTTCAAATACAACATCTCATAGCACAAGCACAATACCTCATGGCCACTTGTCAAATCCAACAAGCAGAATATCATGTCCAAACACCATTTCAACCTTAACACATTCAATATGAATCATATGAGTCACCTTCATCATCATGCCAACCTAACCCATCTACCTATCATGTCAATGCTACATCAACATATCCACCATCATCTAATCCTCCATCAAATCCTCACTCTAAATTCAAACATTTTAAAAGTAAACCTATGGAATTAACTGAATCCACCCATCCACTTACCAAAGAGTCTTCAAACACCATGCCCATTCTTACAACCCCATCATCTAGTCTCCCCCTTGAGCCTATTCAAGAATCTTCCCCATTGAGCCCAATTCAACCTCCATCATGTCTCCATTTTGTTAACCATCTAGAACATGTCAAACCTACTCAAGATTCATCCCATTCCACCTCAACTTATGAATCCATACCATCTCATAATATTACCATAACCAACCTATTTGATGATCCAAGCATATCCACCTTGTATAATGATCCTATTATACCACCTCCATGGCATGACCCTAGTCCATCACAAGAACAAATTTTTCCATTCATGACCTCATCTAATGATACCCCTCCCAATCAAGATCAAGATGTCATACCCACTCCATTACATGATGCCCTTCCATCTCATGATCCCTCTCTAAATCAAGATCAAAGTCTAACTTCTATTCCATGCAATGATCCCCTTCCTCTAAGTCAAGATCAAAGCATCCCTTCATCTCCATGTCATGAGACTCTTCCATCTTATAACCAAGATCAAATGATACCATCCATCCCATCCCATGATCCTACCTTAAGTCAAGATCAAAGCACCCCTTTATCTTCATGTCATGATCGCAATCCTCCACAAGAGTCTATCACCCCTATTCAATCTATCCATGAACCCCACACCTATAAAATGGGTTCCTCTACCTTTATTCACTCTGGTTTACTTCCAACACCCATCCTTTCATCCATATCATATCCTCCCCAAAATGGACTTGCATCTTGTTTCATAAAAAATACATATCCATCAAACCTTCCATCTATCCTAGGTCCTTATCCTAGTCCATCAAACCCTCCATCTATCCTTGGCTCTTATCCTCCAAACCTTAGTCCATCAACCCTTCCATCCATATTAGGGCCCTACATCCCTCCATCTCCTATTCATCAAGAAAAATAAAGGTGCACATCCTTGATGCCCTTTCAAAATTCTACCTACATTAACCCATCCATAATACCTCCATATCATTCATCTCAATCTACCTATCCCATTTCTCTTGGAAGAAATTTGGGTGCCAAATGTCAAAAGCTTCCATATCAAAATCTAAATACATCAAAGGATCAACATGTCTCCTCGAAGAGACATGTAAAAATAAAAGAAAATCTGATCCAAATTCAAAAGAAAAAATTCAAAGGCCACAAAGGCCCATAAAACAAAACCAAATATCTCAAAGGCCACAAAGGCCCATGAATCAAAAATCAAAGTCAAAATCTATGTGGATTCCTAAAAGTCTCGTAGAAGTAATAAAATCAAAATGGGAATCCAACCTTGCTTATCCACAAAATCCATCTAATTCTAAATATCCTTTATCACCACCATCCATTTTGGGTCCTTGTATCCCAAAATCCCCATCCAATCCTCCATCTAAATCTCTAAATTCAAAAGCCACTTCTCTTCCATCACTCCACCACCCTTCAAGGTGTGTGTCGATGTTGATATTTTTATCCTTTCCATCTATCCATCAACAAGCCTTCCAACCTCCTATCCATGAGCCAACATCCATCCCCCATTATCCTCCTTTAATCCAAACCTTTTCTTAAGTCCTTAGCTTCTTCCATCATGCCAAAATTTATGAGTTTATTGCCATGGTTTATTAGGGCACATATTCGAGGGATATTATCCATGAAACTTGATGCTTGAGTCCTTCCTCTGTATCCCTATCCACATCCTATCTTCCATATTCCTCTTGCACTTCACACTTGGGGGCAAGTTTCATCCACCCTGTCATTCATATCCATTATCCTCTTTACGTTCATCCCTTACCTTTCCACCTTTGATCTTGACAAGGTTAAGGATTTTCTTGAACATCATACATCTTATCCTATACACTTCATCCATATATTCCATAACACATGCTTCACCTTATCCATATTCCATCATTCTATCTAAATACACCATTTCTTCCCTTCCTTGGTCTTGATGAGGAATAGGGGAAAAATACTTAGGCATTTGTGGCCATATCTTATCTAGTTGATCTTGATCGTCCTATTCATTAGCCTTATCCTTCCATTCTTTCGTTAAAATGTCTAGAAAAAATTACAAAAAAAATCAAAACATTTCAAAAATACAAAAAAAATCAAAACATTTCAAAAATACAAAAAAATCAAAACATTTTAAAAATACAAAAAAAATCAAAACATTTCAAAAATACAAAAAAGTCAAAACATTTCAAAAATACAAAAAGATCATAAAATATCCTAAAAAAAAGACAAAAAAATCAAATAACCAACGAAAATCCAAGCAATAAAATCAATCCATCCAATCACTTCTTCTAATTTCATCTAATCAATCCAATCATCCTACCATTCAACCAATCAATCATCTTCATCAAATTCGTTCATCCATACATAAAATCCAAATGCAAGTCATCATCAATCCATACCAATCAAGTCGATCGATCTTGTCAAATTGTCCATTTGCACCAATGGTCTTGATCCTAATCTTGTCGTAAACCAAATCAACCAATCAATCAATCAGTCAATCAGTCATCCTTGCGTAGATCTAGGGATATATTGTTCCTCGCAATGACAACACTATCATCATCATCAACCAATCAATTAATCAATGGTTTATAGCTTGATAGGGGCAATAATTTTTTTTTTTTAATCATTTGTGCATGCTTGCTTTCTTTCTTGTGTGTGTTATCATTTTATCTTGCATTTGTATGAAACCCATATCATTCTAGCTAATATTCATATCTTGTGTATGTTGGAATGGCTTTTTGCACTATCCTTGGCATCTAAGGTCATATCATACCTTTTGTGCATTAGGACTTTAGTGCTCTAAGTTTACTTCCTCATATGTTTAGACAAGGTTATATTATGCTGGGGAACGAGATACATCATCACCTTGGTCCTTATACCTTGGTGCATAACATCTAGTGCCATATCAAACACCGTGATCACTCACTTTCTTGTAGCATAATGCATTATCCATCTCTTTATCCATATTTTATCATTTCATCCATTTCAAGAGCATATCTGTGTCCTTCCAACCCGCCTATCCTCTCGATGGGGCACTATCATCCTATTCTTACATCATCATCATCATCCCATCATCATCATATCCTTACATTATCTTATCATCATCATCCTATCTTTCTATCATCATCCATTTTCCTCTATCCATAGCTTAGCTTCTTTGAAATGATGTTACTTGACACAAATCTCATCATCTTGAACATCATCTCAAAGAGGGGCAAAATGTAGACACCCAAAAATTTCCTCTTACAATACCTTATCACAACATTAGGTAATTTAGACATCTTGTAGCATGTTTTTCCCTAGGTGCCGTTGTCATCATCTAATTAGTTAAATAAAACTTATTTATTTGACTAATTTCATTAATAATCCCTCCATTCTTCTAATGTTAATTAAATAATTTACATTATTTAATTAATCAAATCACTTCTATTTATAATCTCTTCTTTCTTCTAATGTTAATTAAATAATTTATATTATTTAACTAACTAAATCATAAATCCAACATTAATTAAATAAATTAAATATTTATTTAATTAATAAAATCTTAAAATATCTTCTTGCTTTCTTTCTAAAATCAGAACTCATGTGTATCTAATTAATTAATTTAATTAGATAATTCACCACTTATCCATCTTGTCTTTTTTAGGATTTATTTCCTTTAAAACGAAAAATCAATATCCTTCTATTTTATTAGAATCTTATCCCATCTCATGGTATTTCCTCTTTTGTCAAAAATCAAATCTCATCAAATCTTCTTCTTCGTCCACATCAAAACTCTATGAATGCAGCCTCTCATAAGCCATTTGGGCGTCGATTTTGAAAGTACCATTACTTTGTCAAATTCATTCTTCAACTTTTCATCACCATCCATCCTTCTTTGATCATCCTCATCATATTGGCATGCTGCCATAGTGAGCAATCAACATTCTTCCTTCAATAGTCAAACCTTCGAAGCTTGCATTCTCATGTGTGGTTGAGAAGAGCAATGGAGATAAGTTTTCATTTGTTTATCATTTTTATTTCCATATTATCTTGTACTCTATTGTACTAGTATAGGATTTGATATATTGCTAGTTTAGTTTTATATTTGATTTTATGCTAACTACAGGTAAACTGTATAGCAGAATTATCCCTTAGTAACATGTCTCAACCCATGATTGAACTTGAATCCCTTCCAAGTAATCAAGACCAACCCATGATAATCCCTTTACCTATTTCTTGTAAAAGACCAAGAGATAACAATGCGAGTCCCATTGTCCCTCCTAAGATGAAATTTTTCTATAGAGTTAAAGAGAAAATGGTCAAATAACCTTCCATGGTTCCTTCTATTCCTCCCTTGCAGAAAGAAAAGAAACCAATGGTTGATAAAGCCACTCCTACATAATCACAACTAAAAAATTGTACAAAGAGAAACAAAAATGATAAAGAGTGTGGGCATAGACATCATGTTATTGCTCATAGATTAAAAGAAGAGAATACAATTGAAAATTAAGATTAAACACCAATTGAAGCAAAGCATGATGATCCTCTACCTTTTCCACAAAAAAACAACAAGAAAATTATATGGACATTGTCATTAGGCCTCCTATTGTGATTAACTTGGATGATGATGATGAGATTGCTAAGATTGATGAGGAATTGCATAATGAGATAAATTTATTATTTTCCTCCTCCATGAGCTTAGATGATAACAACCATGATGATCCTCCTAATAAGAGTGACTCACCACGTGTTGATATAGGTGATGATCCTAGTACAACACTTTTCATTGTCCTTTTGGCTAGTTATCTACCTTCTACATATGATGAACAAGATTGGGATGCAGATGACCTATTATAGGTTGACTCAAATGTGCCATACTAGTTTTCTCTTTGTGTTCTTTGTGATTGCATGTGCATAATGTGATCCCCCATACAATGCTACTTGGAATGTATTTATATGTTTGTGAGCCTATTTTGGATGGCCCTTCTCACTTAGTTGGTGCAAGGATACAAAGGAAGAAAATATGTTGTGTCATTCTTCTATCTGTCGTAACTATATCTTTTGTCTTGTTTTTTTCTTTTGGGAATGACACAAGGTTTCAATACTTTAAAGTCTCTTCCATGTTAACCCAAAAGCTTCCCTTTTTTATCTCTCTATGTGTCATTCTTCCTTTTTTCTCATTGTTCCATGAGTTATTTGGGGAATGATGATGGTTCTGAGTTTGATTATATAATTGTAACAACGATAAACACTGACCCCAAATCCATGGATCTCTTATATGTTATCTTAGGATTGCATATGGGGGGAAACTCTCCTTCCATGGCATATCTCTACTCGGAAACATATGTTTTACATAGGGCTTTTCGAATAAAGCTCTCATGTATTGGCTTTTATTATGTTCCACTTTAAAGTAATTGCTCATAACATGGTGTTTAATAATTTATTTAAAGTGGGGGAATACACATCCCCACTCATTGTTTTATTCAAAGTGTGGTCTTCTTATTTAACGTGATGTATCTTCTTGGTGGTGACATTGGGTTTTATTTCCTTCAATATTGAAATCTTTTTGAGCATATGACATTCATCTTAGTGGTGATGCTATTGATTTCAGTCCCTAAGTTGTGAATCTTTCATCCTCGACTAGTCCTCTCTTGGAGACATTAAGCATGATGTTCCCTAAGGTGAGACCTTTCATGAACTAAGAAAAAACCCTTTTAATATCCTATTGCATGTATCAAGGCCACCAAGCATAACACAACTTACTTTCTAGTGGAGACTTTATGATTTTCACAACCACCAAGGATAACACAACTTACTTGCTAGTGGAGCCTTTTTCATGTGTGCTTAGCATAATACAACTTGCTAGCCATGGGACAATTTCTGTGGCACCTTATCAAAGTTATTAGAAGGTATAAATTTGGTATGGTTAGCACATGGGAGCTTGTAGACCTAGCATGAATTCCCATTAGCCACTTTTTGGGGATCACCTAGTGGACAATAGATATCACTAACCCATGTGAGCGCATTTTGTTTACATAGTAGAAAATAGGTTTTCACTTGTAAACATTTTTGGACAAATAGCTAAGGCTTGATCCATATCGATTAGAGAAACAGTCAAGGCTTGATCCACCCTCTTTCTCTTCTCATTAATTTTGACATTGTATGCTTATGTATCTTGTCTTGTTGTTGCATATTTAACATAGGCATGTGTATCTTTATGCCTTTGATGGTTTTCCATGAGATTTTAGATCTTGGGTGCTTGATCATCCTCCTTGACCTTTATTGTCTTATCTTTCTAATAGTTGTACAATTAGACCTCTCTTGACGTGTGTTTTTCTACTTTAGTGTGAGTTTGAGTGTCAACCTTATCCTCTCATTAAAGTGGGAGCTAAATGTAGTGTCAGAAAATTTACTACTTTAAATTTTCACACTATGTTTGGATCCCTTAATTAATTGGACTTAATTAAGCTAGGTGGTGCCACAATAATGGGTTACACTTTCTGGGACATCCTGATTTTTGTTGAAATCAAATATTTTTAGAAAATATAATGATTCTATTTAAAGGATTTTAATTGAAGAGGGTTTGATCAAAGCCCCTTAGATCAAATCCCCTTGGATAGAACGCCACTAGTTTTAAACCATACCTATGATGGAGTCTCCTCTACACCTATCAAAATGCTAATAGAAAACCACTTTTGATTTACCTTTTGGGGGAACAAATAAATTCATTTAAAATTTATGTTTTGTAATTATGTAGTCCTTATTATAATCTTCCCAAAAAGTACAATTTTAAATATATTTAATTTGATTATTATATTTATTTTTTATTTCTTTTGAATGTAACTTTTTAATTGAAAATCAAGTTCTTTGTTTTTCACATGTGGAAACATAGTAGATTACCAAAAAAATTCTAAAAAATATCTATGCTCTTGGTATTGATGTCCTTGATCCAATAAATTTTTTTGAATTTCGATACATACAAAAAATGTTGTGTTATATAGTAAACCTATGTCTAAATTGTAATTGGTTTGACTTAAAAACTTAATTAAGAAAAAATATTCAATAAAACACTATGAAACCAAATGAAGGAGCTAGATATCATAGTTACAAATCTAAATTCTAAAAAAATAGAATGTTATACTTCATAGAAAAAAAGTTGTGTTATATAGTAAACATCACTCTTTAAAAATGGTGTTCATGATTAGAAACTGTTATCAAAGGATATGGAAAAAGAAATACAATTTTATTCCAATATTTTTTTAACATATATATTTAGAATCTATAAAAAAAATGTCACAAATCACTAGTTTGCATCATCTTCAAATTCCTCATGGTTTAGTAGCTATAGTTGTCTGAAAGTGAAGATTTAGATAAAAATTTTTAGTTCAATGTCAAGTTTGGCCAAAAAGTGTAAACCACTATTTTGGGATCACCTAGCCTCTAATTTGCTCAATTATGCATCTACAAGCCTAATTAATTGCAATTTCTAAAAGGGGAATTATGATTTAATTAATGTAATTATCATTTTTAACACCCCGAAATGAATAGGTCCTGGCAATTTAGGTCAAAACTCATTCACCTTTGGGCGAATGGGTCCGCTTTAGTTGTTTAATTAAAAAATTTAATATGTTTTTGGTGGAATTTTATGATCACAAATTAAATTTCAAATGTTGGCTTGTAATGTTTAATTTTCAAGAAATTAGAGAATTGTCTATAAAAGCAAGGTCTTTTTATCGATTCAAATCCTAGAAATTCATGAGAAACAAAAAGATCAACTTCGCAAGAGCTAATATTATTGTCAAATGTGTTCAAAAGAATATTTCTCAATCATTTTTTATAGTAATCAATATCTCAAGCATCATGTCAAAGTTTTCAAGCATCATGCATGTTTTTGGAGCTAACATTGTGATGTAGGTTTCAAGCATTCAAGTCAAGATTCAAGCATCAAGATCACATCATCAATAAAGAAATTCATGCAAGATCAAGACCTTGGAGATATCTAATAATTTTTAGTCCTTCAAGGGTTTCAAATAAAGGTTTTAGTGAGTTACAACATAACAATTGTTCATTCATCATTCCTTTCATGTTTCATTGTTTCATTTCAAGGTTTGATTACCAAAATGGGATTTGACCAAGGAAAAACTCCATTCACCAAAAAAAAACATTTTTTTCCCTATTATGTGTTTTGTAGATCTTAGGTTGAAGAAGGATTGAAGATATATCAAAAGAGAAAAAATGCAAAATATGTGAGGGTTACAAAATTTGTGAACATCATCATCAAGCCACATAAACTCACTTTTAGAATTTATTTCTAAATTTTTGACTATGAAACCTAGAGGAACTAAGAGCTCAGGCCAAGGAACAGAGGATTGTGAAAGAATATTTTCAACCCCTTTATCAAGACCCATTATCCCTTGGGCGAATGAGTCCTAAGAGGACACTCAACACAACCTTTTTGTGATAGGTGCATAAAATCCAATCCTTCTTAGATCTATTGAAACTTTACTAGTTCTATTAGATTAAGGTTTAATTTATAGGTTTCATGTGTTACATTGCATCATTTCATTCATTTAATATTTTTCATTCATCTTGTAGAAGTGTATTTCAGGCAGATTTACCCCGTCCCAAGTCACAAGGAAAACAACAAGATCTTCATCAAGGTCGACTCACCTAAGGGTTGAAAGTCAATCGTGTCCTAAGGGATCTCTTTTTTCTAATGAAATAGAGTAAGATAGGTGTATCATACCCCCATTTCAATTTAATAAACACCATTTTCCTTCATTTTAATAAGGAAAACTTTTGAGGTACAAACCTTAAGAAATTCATTAAATGCAAGATGTGAGCACACTTTGAAAAACATGAAATTTTCTCACATTTTGAGCAACACAAAGCGTGCTTGCACTTTAACATGAGAATATTTTGGGAAGTCTGAAAAATGGTAGAAAAGAAGGGCACCTATGATCTAGGTCCACATGCTTTGTTATTCTCTTTCTTTTGCATGTTATTTGACAAAAACATGCTTTTTCATGTTGTTGGCAAAAGTACATGCATTTTTACACATTTCACCACCTTTTTTTTTGTTTTCCAACATAGCAAGGAGGAAATACCATAGTTTTTACATGAAATTTGATTATATGAACTCATATTTTCATGTTTGTAGTGTTGCAATGTTAATTATGATGTTTTTGTTTGAATTTCATATTATAGATTGGTTGTTTCCATAGTTTTTACTAATTCTATTACATTTATATATAATTGAACATTGAAAACGAAGCAAATTCATGAAAATATTTCTTTTTTGAGGAGTTTGACGCAAGAAGAAAAATAAACTACACATAATTGGGTAGTTTCTCAAATTGAATCTTATATTTTAAGATATTTTCTCTTTATACATATGCTTTATATTTTCTTTCATTTTCTATGGGTCGATGTTTTATTCATCATTCTCCTAATTCATATTTCAACTTTTATTATCACCTGAACCACTTTGATTTCTTATGTTGCTTTATCACTTCTTATCATACATGCTTAATATAATGATTTGATTTTGTTATCATATTGATTCGTATTAAATTTACCTTACTATGATGTTATTCTTTGAACATTGAATACTTGCCTTGATCATATAGTGGCATACATTTCCTTTAGACCTTACACATTGAGTATGGCCATTTAGATTTACCTCTTAATCTCTCATTGCCTTAACTAGGGATATATAAAATGAATCAAAAGCCAAGAAAGGGCCATGAAAAGTAGTTTAATACAAGAAACATTGTTATTTTTGCTAGAAATTACAATTCAAGCACAATACGAATGTTAGCTATGGGAAAATCTATCAGTAACACCTAGGATAAATCTATAATTTATGACTTAATTTTTTTGGACACTTTTCTTATCCTTCTAGAAGCTTGTGGTTCTACTACACTCTCTTGGAGGATTTGAATCTATCTCAAGCTTCATCCATCTATTAAGCATGTAGACATATTAGGAAAATGCCAATCTAGAATTATTTTAGACAATTGGTCCTACTAGTTGAAAGCTCAATTACACCTTAAACACAAATAAATATCATGGTCATAACCAGTTATATATAGCTAATACCATGGGATTAAATATTGCCAATTTTCATTTCTAGAGTGTAATTTAATTTTCTTGAAGGCCAATCTACATTTTTCACCTAATCATTCTCATAATAGGTTATTCGGCTTCACAAGGATGTTAACAAGTTGCACAACCATTTCCATCCTTCTTAAACTAGTTTTAGAGTGCATAAGTTTTTCCAACCCAAGTTAATGCAACATCAAATGCCAAAAAAAGGATTTCATGGATATGGATTGTACAAGGTCACAAAGAGATGTAAAGTTCACTTCAGATTTAAATTTAGGTTTCAATAGCTAAGGGGCCATTTATATGATTAAAGATCCAATTGAGGGAAAGAAATGGGTAAATTGAAGGTCAAGACCAACCCTGAGGAATAAGTGTAAACTAGATTAGACAATTATTTGGTTTTATCCTCTCTTTGTTGAAATACATTATTATATTCAAATCTTTCCTTTTCATATCCTTACAATAGGTCCATCATTCCTTACCCCAATTCCATGTGCACATCCATCAATTGCCTTATCATGATTTTAGAGTCACACCTATTTTATGAGGGAAACTTATCCTTCTCATTCATCTCTTATGATATCATTGCATATATGCTTTTCACATTTAGGGGAAAGCATGCATTCCCTCTTCATCAGTATCTTGACATCACATTCCTAGACCTACACCACCATTAGGGGCCTATTGCCTAGCATATACCAATGGATCATGCACGTATATTATAGCCTTATGTACCTACATAGGTGTTTTTCACCACACCATGCAATTTATATTTTCCTAGGCTAGGGTAAACCTACTACCTTGAATGTACTTAATTATTACACTTAGATTTCATGTGTTATTAATTAAAATTGCACATACACAATTTAGGATTTTTCTTGTTCTATTCACACATGCCTATGTATAAATGACCTTGGTTACCCTTTGTTTGTCATATTTCAACATAGAACATGCCAATTAGTATCTAACCTAAAACTCCTTTCAAAAAAATTCATTTACTACTTTGAAGACTATCATATATTGGAATGCATCTTTGGAATGTCATATATTGGACTACACTTTTGAATTCAATGAAGTCCTCATGGTACTTGCAGAGGTTTTTATACATGTTCCCCTGCATTTGGTTCCCCTTTTTTTGTGAACTACCTCTTTGGACTATCATATATTGGAATGCACTATTGAGTTCAATGAAATTTTCATGGTGCTTTCAGAGCTCTTTATACATGTGTTTCCCTTTATTTGTCATATTTCAACATAGAGCTTGTCACTATCATCTTATAGACATTATAAAGCCTAATTATATGATTGCTTTTAGATTTGTGTGTGAACCCCTAAACTTGCAATTGCACAAGAACAACAAACAAATTAGGATGTTAGATCCAATGCAAACAAGAATGAAGGATTCCCCATGAAATCCATTTGCTAATAACTTAAACTAGGAAAATGAAGAACAAATCTAAAAAGACATGTAAATTCTAATTAAGTGGGAAAACTAGTGATCCCATGGGGGAATTGGTGCCAATTGAATGTTGAAATTGGCCCTTTCCCAAATCCTAAATTGTAATGTGAATGGTTGTAGATTTATCAAATCTCCATGATGAGATTTGAGCATAACCTAGCCAAGAATTGTGAAAATGACGAAGTATGGAGTGATGTGCACAAAATTGGCTCTCAATGTTAAGAGAGTAACTTTGCATGAATTTTGTGGATGAATAATGAGGAGAGAAGTCTCCAATTTATAGATTTGAATTTGGAAGAGAGAGCAAGATTTGGGCAATGTGGGACTAAATTTCACCCAATGGTTGAATGCCACTTGTCACCATGTGGATGGTGGAGGAATGAACACATTTTGGCCAAAGTGCCAATAAATGCAATTAGGTGGAATTTGAATTTGAAGAAATGACATGTGAGAGGGAAAAATGAATGAAATAAATGCCACTTGGCTCAATGCACAAGGACATGTAAGAGGAGTGAATGACTTGTTAGATGTACAAGTCCACTTGGAATTTTTGAATTCAAACTTGAGGGAATATTCTCTTTTGATGCCATGTGAGGGAAAATAGAAATTTAATAAATGAATTAAATCTATTTTCATGTGCAAGTTGTGTTCTCTAGAGGATTTTAGTGATAAGGATTAACTTAATCAAGATCTTGATTAATTTAATGAGAGATTAGATGATTTGACAATTTTGACTTAAATTGATGAATTGATTTAAATCAGAATTGAGAGGAAATGCTTAATTAAATAAATGATTTTGATTTATTTAACTAAGTGGGAAAATGTTAGACTAATCAAATAAGGTTTAATTTATTTAATTTAATAGGAGGGTTTTAGGGACTTTAATCAAGTAAATGATTTATTTAATCAAACATAGATATACAGTTAATTAAATTAAATTGATTAAATTAATCAATGGAAGAGAAAGACTTAATCAAATAAATAATGATTTATTAAATTAAGAGAAAGAACATGATGAAATTGTGAGAGTATGATTCAGGAAGAAATGTTGTTAGTAATTAGGATCAAGTGTGTCGAATTGAATTGTACATTTTCCATGTCTACATTCTGTATGATATTGTACATCCTAATTTAATGACTAATTTCATATTTGTGTAAGAGATTTGTTTGCTCTATAGTACCATGATGGAAGTAATCTTTATCTCTTTTTCATGCTATAGATATAATTCTTCATCATGTTGAGGAAACAATCAAAGAGTCTAACACCGAATGAGTGGGAAACTAAGAATTCAAAGAAAAGAGAAGGAATGAGGAAACTTTGTGAAAGTAGGAAATTGAACACCATAGAAGAAGACATACCAATTCAAGAGTAACACGAACCATACACTGTATGTAGGAGAGATATGGAATTGGTAGCACAAATACAATGAATGTAAATCCTTTATGCAATGAGAAATTTGAATCAAGTAGTTAGAGACACGTCATCTATCACAAGTCAAGATGGAGGCACACCATATACCACATCTAAACTTCAAATTTCATCATCACTCACATGTGAAGATGGAGGTATGCCATATTTCCTATCTCAACTTCAAGGTACATCATATATTTAATATCTAATTGATGGTATTCCATCTATCCCATCTCATTTAAATATTGATGAAATTCCTAATGTTGAGAAATAAATTACCTTTGAGAACACCTCCTAGGGTTTTGCATAGAAATCCTAAGTTTTTTATTGATATTGATGAGAATTTTTTGCAGTCGATGGTTGATAAGACTCAAAAATATACTTGTAGAAGATATGCTAATAAGATTTGGATATTTTTTTAAAAAAATTAAGTGAAATTGAAAGATGCCAACTATTTTTTGAAATGATTAGAAATCCAAAATATAGGTCTATTATGAAGATTCTTGGGCTAAGAACATCAATAGCTTCAAGTGACAAATCTATTGTCAAGAATTTAATGAGTTCATATGAGAGTGTGAGTAGCCCCTCAAGCACCAAAGATAGCAATGTCACATGACATGTCATTAAATAAAAATTAGTAAGTAATAAAATCAATAAACCTCTTCTCATTAGAAAGACAAGTGAAGCATTGAGAATAAATAGATTTTTTTTTTTGAGAGTCATTGGAGGGAACCAAAGATTTGAGGACACAAATAATAATGAATTATGGTCACTCTCTGATATACTACGACAAAAAGATAAACCAATTGTTGAAGCATTGAGATCCCTAATTGAATAATTTTGGAAGAATAACAGAAGAGTATCTCCCAATCAAAGAGATGTTGTAAAGAGAATCGATAGTCAAAACTATGAGCCACATCTAAAGTATTTTTTAGATATGACTCAAATATTATTTTTTTGCTAAATTTATAAAGATGTATCCTCAAGTTAAAATTTGTCAAATATTTTTTAAAATACTAAAGCCTTTGTATGTTAAAATAAATCACACATGTACTACTTCTTGTTGTAGAGTACATATTGAGTTTTCTAACCATTATGATGTTTATCGATGTATATGTTTAGATTTGCAAACTAACTATGTTTTACAGGATTGTGATATACATGCCCCACCTACATCTTCAAGAGATTTCATATCAATAATTTTATGTGAAAGAGCGGATGGTCAATTATTCTATAAGAAATTATGCGTGGATGACACATGTCAGCATTATGGTGGCTTGCAATGTTTCCCAATTTGTGAACATATTAAAATTACACATGTGGTTGGAAATGAACTTTTGAATTTGAAAAGTATAAGATAGTGGCCTACAATGTAAAAGGTGGTAAAGAAGCAATAAGTTGTGATTTGGTTATTGAAAATATTCCAATGTATCAGTTTATGTCTATATTTAGAGAGACTATAGTGAATGATTATGCAAGGCATACCCATAGAGCTTGATGGTTGGACTTACAATTCAAACTATGAAAGGAAACATTTCCACTTGATACCATTGTTTCAATTTTCAATTTATATAGAACCACACTCTACATCCACAATGTAAGGTGCAATTGTAATATTACAACTCCACACAAATTGCTATATTTGTGCATATATCATTCATTTATACGGGTGACAATATAGAGGATGATGTGAAGATCATAAGGGAGTATCATTTTTATATTAGTGATGATCGCACACATTCTATAGAGTTCATGTAAGATTGATTTTAGGTGTTCTACCATGATTTGGCTAGAAGGGGTATATCATTTTGTTAGCACGTCATATCCAATCAGATAATTATGCATCACAATTCAAGAACTCAAAAATGTTTTATTGCTTGAGAATGATGCATAATGTTATAGGTGTTCAACATATGTGAAATTTTTGTGAGGTTAGGCATGGAAAGGGGGATCATGATGGTGCAAGAGTATGTATCAAAAGAGACATAACATGTGAAGAGTTAAAGTATAAAGACAATGTAAAGTTGATAGATGTCAAATCTATTATCTAGTGATATAATGCTATAATGGGTCTAGGTAATGAAGGTAAGTCTTTAGTTTGTAGATTTTTTTGGTTGGTAGATGATACTAACATTGTGAAATATGAGGATTGTTGGACATTGATAGGAGCAAGTGAGCTACACTCTTTTAGAAGCTCTAATGCAGGTTCATGGAGTATTCATACACAAAATATGGTATGATTTTTTTTCTTCTTGTACATATCAAGCTTGGAATGAGTGTTATTAAAAGGAGTGGGTTGATGAATGGCCCTTAAGAAGTATACACCCACTTGAGACATATCGACTCCCAGTGACACTACAAATCACATAGATGGAATCATTGGTTGAATTTGATCATATATCAGATCAAGTTCAACTAGGTAATATATCTACTTGCATAGTTTAAGAAATTCCTAATTTTATCTTACTTTGTAGTATTTTTGTAATGTTGACTAAATTCATCTAATTGGATGCACATATCAATGTAGGGATTGTTTATGCAATTATTATAGATGAAGACAATGAAGAGGGACCATATTATTACTTGTCTCATTATGTCGAGGCCAAAAATAAATTGGAGACCCTAATTATAGATGGAGAAAATATTGAATACCATAAATGCTCAGTGGTTATTACTGGAACATGGCTTAGAAGGTACCCAATTAATAAGTCTGATGTCTAGCTATTTGAGGGCTTTGACACACATCATAAGATTCTTCATTACTCAAACCTTGTTGTGGTATCCAATGTTAATTTGATCAAATATGGGGTAGACCATTGAACAAGAAATTTTGGAAGGTTTGTGAGTTTTATCACAAGGCAATACTTGACACAATAAAGATTAGAGCATACCCAAATGGTTCCTTGGATTGATTGTAAATGAAAAAAAATGTTAAGGTCAAGTTGATTTGTAAATATGTACATTGGATTTGTAAAGCCATGCTGATTTATAAATATTCACATTAGATTTATAAAATCATGGTATTGATCACTTTATTTTGGTTATTAAAATATGTATCATAAACTGTGGACCTCCTTCAGGGTATTGATGTTGATGTATTTCTTACTTGTATTAGATGTAAGTAATTGTGATTCCTTGTACATATATTTCTTACTTGTATTACAATCTTATCTTATTAATTATTCATGCTTGCATCTAGTTTCTCATGGTCCTTTATTGTCATAAATTTGCACTCCACTAAAGTCTACAACCTTATACATCTATTGTCATTATTCTAGCCTATGTTCAATCATCTTCATGCTTAATCCAGATGTTCTATAGCCTAATTCTCATGCTTTCTACCAACCAATTGATATTGGCATTAATACTCAACCACATGTTCTATGTTCATGATATTATGATTGGCATATCGGTCCTATTTTATGTAAATAAGATTTGAAACACTATTAATTCTAAAAGTATTTTAGGTTATTTTGGAGTGGTTTCAATGATGACTAGCTTGCCAATTTATGTTGCAATTATGTAAACCAGATCTGAAACACTATATTAGTTGGTGGAACACAAGATTTTAGGGTTCCAATAGTGTAAAATAAACTACAACTATGGTACACCAATATCTTTGAAAAGGTACAATTGTGGTACCTCAACATTGACTATTGCATTCTTAATAACATCATAATGCAAAACTAATATATGTTTAACAAGATCTAAAAAGATCATGTGAAGCACATTTCCCACATAATATTTTATGCCAACATAAGTTATAATATAAAATTAACAACCATAACTTCAACATAATACAAATATACTATCTAGCATTCATCATTGATAATTTGTAAGAATCCATGAAGGTCTAGATAAAATCAAGGGGATTCAAGATTGGTTGACTCATCATCACTAATTTGTATATTTATTGAACTCACAAAATTTTATTATAGTTTTGTCCTTAGATTCATGCACATTACATGTCCACTAAGTAAAATTATGTATGCCAAGGTAGAATTCATTTGGCTAGATTACATAATGCATCATGATATCAATTTTATTCTCAAACTCCTATTCTTCTCTCTTTGAATGTGTAGGTTTCAGGTCTGAAGAAGAGTGGATTTTTTTTGAAGTTCAATTATACATTGTTGCAATCAAAACCCCACACCTTAAAAAATCATGCAAACTCAATTATAAAATTATCTGATAGCTATCCAACAGTGTGACAAACGAAGAATAGAAGCCCTGATCTAGCACCAAAGGATTGCAAAATCAGATCTGAATTATCCCTACAAGGAAAATGGCACCTAAGGTGCCTATGTCAAGTATTTTTAGCTCCAAATTTATATCACAAGTGCACAGTGTCTTGCTTAATCCATTTTTGTAGTTTGTTTTTGTCTTTGACTTCTCAAATCTATTGTATTTTCATCAAAATGGTCATTTGCATCATTAGGTCAATTAAACTATTGCATTTCATCCTTAGGTCCATTCTAGATTTGGTCAAGGGAAAATTGACTCACCTATCAAGTTGTAAGTTGGTCTTATATTATTTTCCAAATCCATCAGCCCCCCCACCTCTATCTCTAATGAAATATTTAGAAAAAGTGCCTAAACCCTAAAGTGAAATCTCTAGGGCTTCATTTTTTCTATGTTTCATTTTGGTGAAACTGAAATATTGACACTATATACCCTCTAAAATTTGAAGCCATTCACCCTAGATCTAGATTTTTACATTACATTACTTTGCATTATTCAATTAGGCACTCATTTTTGCATCATAATGTTGAAAACTTAGAATCTTGAGAGGGGGGTGAATTAGTATTCCTTGAAATTCAATAATGTAAAAGTACAATACAATGCATCTCATTAAACCTGAAGAAATGGAAAGAAACAAGTAAAGCATGCACCACAACAATCAATTGAATGCCAGATTTTACGTGGAAAGCCCTTGAAGGGGAAAAACCACGGTGAGGATTAACTCACTATATATCATAACCAGTTACAATAGATCATAGTTTAAAGGACTCATTGTCCATAAAATAGGAGGTCTCTCTACCCAAGGAATGTCACTTCTTCTTGAAACTAGGTTGGCTTAATTAGATGAAACATTTGACCCCAAAGCCCGATGGCTCAAAACTCTAGTAGACATGCCTTGTGAAAGTAACCAAAGCATTTTCTTCATCAAAATAGGTCAGCATTACTTGTAGATACTCCTATGATTCTTCTCCATAAACAATTTAGTCCCACATGACCCTAAAACCCTTTGGTCAGCACTACATAACCAAACTAATAAATCAACAATTGAATGAACCAAATGTTCATCCAAAACTTGACACATGGATCACCAAACCACTTGAAACTTAGAATGCGTGTACATATGAAATCTTCAAGTGCTTCTTGAAGTCCATAAAACACAAAGATTATCTACGATGGAATGCAAAGCATTTCGACATGAACTCTACAATAGTAACTCTACCTCTACTTAGTTCAATACTTTGTCATTAATATCTTTTGTTGCAGAGGACATAAAACCTTGAATATTTGGATATGGAATCCTTCAATACATATCATTATTACCTAAAAACTACATGACAAGATAATGCAAAGAGGAACAATGCAAACCAAAAAATTGTTCCTCTGTTACATTGAAAATACACTATCTTATTCTAGGACTTAGCCAAAAAACACTTGGTCTTGTTTGGACTATATTCATATTGATACACCATCAATACTAAAATGGTTTGAAATCAATAACAACAACATACACCATCATGCTTATGTTTCCAACAATCTCCTCCCCTATCATTGATGACAACACACTTCTCTACTTCACTCCCCCTTTAGCATTAAGGGAAAAGGGTAGTAAATCCACATGACATCCCCTTACTGATATATCTATATGAGAATAACTCCCTTTGACTAGGTTATCCATCAACAAAAAGAACAAAATTGTACTACAACACTATCTACTAACTTTGCAAATGTACATGGAGATAAAAAATTGTTTGTACAATACAAAAATAAATATACAACTTAATTAGATGATGTTGCCTTTAATTTTGCAAGGTGTGCCTTCCAATTCTTCTGGGCAACCTCCCAATCCTTCTTGGCACAAGCAAGCATGTAGATTTTCTTTTCAAACTTTAGATAGAGATTGTCTCCTTTTAGAGAGCTAGGCATTGTTGACTTTTGTACAACTTTTTCAGCATTGGCCAAATATTTAATTAAATATGTAAGCTTTAGGCTTACCATATTTTAGAGCTAATTCTATTGCATTATGATTTTCTCTTTTTATTCTTTTATTAAATATAATTGACTATGTATATTTTCAATGATCACTCTCGTTTCTCCATCCCCATCATTCACTATATCATACACACCTGAGACCTGAGCAATTTGGGACTCAATTGAGTCCATTTGATCCTTTATAATTTTTGTAGATAGCGGCCATTTCAAACAGAATTAGAACAATAGTTTGGATTCCTCCAAAGAATTCTGAACATCCTCCAAGTTGCCTTGCAAATTTATATGTGAAATAGTACATTTATCGAAGGCATCAGTTAGCCTCTTATAATTCAATCTCTTTGCTACTTCCTTCTCTGTCTTCTCTTCCAGACTTGTAGAGTATTCCTTAAAAGAATCTAGCAACAAATTCAACTATTGTACACCTACCAAGGAATTATTGATGGATACTTTGGGAAGGCTTTCTTGCAAAACCTTGACAGCCTCATCAACTAACTTTGTGCCTTTCTTGTGAAGGCATGAAAAACATCACCAAGCTACAACTTATGAAGGGGAGAGATCTTGTCCATGTCCACTTGACCTTGTTGCATTGGAATTTGTAAAAATTATGAATACACCACTGGTTGGAACTGCATTTGCATATCCATAAGATCTTTGAATGAATCTCTAGAGGGTGTAGAGAATTCATATCCTATTTTTTTTCTTTCTTCTACATTTTTGTCATTCTTCTCATCTCCATTATCAGAACACTTTTCTGTAATCTTTTCAACTTTAGGTGGAGACACAATTTGTTCATGTTGAGCTTCAATCTTCTTCACTTCCTGAGGAGACATAGTTTGTTCTGTTTGGGCTTCAGTCTTCTCCAATACTCCTTGCTCATCTTCTTTTCTCTGCTTGACAATTGTCTTCCTATTCAGAGGGATATTATCTATCATCATTTCTTCTTGCACATGCTCATGCTCATGTTGCTCTATGATAGGCACATTGATTTCCGGGAGGGATATGTATTGCTTCATTTCATCTTCATCACTTGAAGAGGCTCCCAAATCCTTAAGAAGTCTTTATGTTGATTTTATAATTTCTTCCCTTAAATTATTTATATCATCCTTATATTTTCCCATAAGAGTATTTACTCTCTATTTTATTTTGAATTCTTGAACTTACAATTGAGACAAAACTTTCTCCTAACGGGATAATGAGGAACAAATATTCTCCAAGGAAAAATATTTCATCTTTGCATCTTTTGCAACTACCTCTTGTATTCTTGCACTCAATAATTATCTTATCTTATCCAACAATTGATCCGCTATCTCACTTAGGCCAAAATTAAATGTCACCATGTATTTTACAATTTTCTCTTCAATTGTTGCTTTGTAACACCCCTCTATTTTTCTCTTATGTTAGATTATGATGCTTTATTATTTTATTGTTTCTTATAGAGCGACTTGAACCACATGCATGATGAGATGTATCTTTATTGATGTTATACTTGACATGCTTTGATTAGAATAATGTTAGTTTGTTATAACATAATTATTGCACATGAGAATTTTATTTATGATGCGAACTATCAATTCATGATAATTGTATGGGTGAAGGGGAAAAAATAGCATCACTTGCTTACGAGCGCCCTGAGATTCTACGATTTCCTCTTCATGGTGTGAAATACTATTTTGTTTATATACATGTGCTTTTGATATCTCATTTACAGGTTTGTAGGTTCATGACATTGACTCCACCTGGATTCATAGGTTTGAGCGTGTCGACCCAACGGTAAAGTTTATTGGGAGATAGTAGCTAGGTTACTTGTGACAGTTCTACACCCTAGCCTCAGTGTGTTGTCTGGTTTAGTCAGTCCTGTTTGTTTAATTGTGTTAATTATTGCTTTATATTATTATGGTTCACTATGATCCAGGGATACAAACTAGGTAGGGAAGGTCATACATGTAGGTTGTAGCCAATGTATGGTAGCTCTAGATTTGTATGAAAAAACACCATGCTCAAGAAGGCTAGTATTATGAGGTTACCAAACCAATCTCTTTTTCAAAGGGTAGGTCCATCTTACTAGTTAGGTAAATGTGTGGGGGATCGCAGTAAGTCCTTGGTTGGCAGAAAAGTGCTAGAGTGATGCTCACCCTCATATAGTTGGCGGCCAAGATTTGAAGATGTATACTAGGAATAAAATCTGGACCATTTGTATCTTTGTTCCACTAAGCTTATGGAAGCTATGCATGTAACTATGTATCGAGATAAGGGTGGGTGAACATATGACCTACACTCGAAATACTAGGAGTTGAATTCTTTGGCCAAAGTAGTGTAAGTAGCCATTGTTTATACTATCAATTCACTATGATCCAGGGATGCAAACTAGGCAAGGAATGTCATACATGTAGGTTGTAGCCAATGTATGGTATATCTAGATTTATAGGACACAACACCATGCTCAAGAAAGCTAGTATTATGAGGTTACCAAACCAATATCTTCGTTGAAGGGTAGGGCCATCTTACTAGTTAGGTAAATGTGCAAGGGACCACAATAAGTCTATGGTTGGAAAAAAAATGCTTGAATGATGCTCTCCCTCACATAGTCGGTAAAAAATATTTGAGGATGTATGCCAGCAAGGACATCTGGATCATTTATATCTCTATTCTTATTGAGAAATTGTAAATGGAAAACGTTATCATGAAATTATGTAATATGGATTTGTTACTTGAAATTAGTAATGTTTCTTTGTAATGCAATGTGAAGCTTTGAAATGAGATCATATCAAATGTGCATTTTTTTATTCGATTAGAAAAGAAAAGAAAATTAAATGTTAGTATCATAAATTGTTCACATGTGGGTTAAAACATAGTAAAATCAATGGGTAGAACAATGGGCATGTTACATGTGGTATCAGAGCTATCAGGTTTAGCTCTAAAACCTATGTGCTCACTATGATTTCATCCAACATTATACGAGTCTAATGTTTTGAATTCTTGTTCTAGGATGGTGCATCCCAAAATGAATGCAAGGAAAAAAGTAATCGGTAATGAGCGCTACCTAAAGGCCAAGAAAGAAAGAGAAGCCATTGTTCGAACTACAGATGGGACCAATTATGACAACTCCATTTGGCTGAGTGACATTGAGACTCTTGGTCATTCCTTATCTTGTGTTAGTAAAGATTGCAAGATGATAGGTGAGGATATTAACTTTGTACCTCTTATCTCTCTGATAAAGTTAGATTCTTTACCACTTTCTAGGTGTATGCCCTCAAAATCCAGTGTTAGTCATTCCATGATATTTAGGGACCCTTGTTTTCTTCCAATATCACAAGTTATTGTAATAGCCTCTAGTGGCAAATCAAAGGGATATATTCCCCAAAACTATGTATCTGAGGATAGGTCTAAAGGTTATTTTTCTTTTGACTTTGAATGTGAACAAAAATGTGAAGGGTATACCCCACTTAGTTATGTATCTAAGAGTGAATCCAGTGGATACTCTCCCTTAGACTATTTGAATAGTCATTCCATGTAAGTACAAGGATATTGAAATCCTATTGATCTAAATAAAAATCATGTTTTGGAAAACTTGTGTATAAGATCTTCTTTTAATTTATTATGTAGGAATTTTTGTTCTTTTATAAATGTTGAGTGCTATACAAGTCTTCTTAGGATCTAATTAAAGATGAAACCTCTAGGTATAACTTTTCTTGTGAAAAATGGTTAAAACTAGAACTAACCTTAGGGAAAGCCAAGAAGTAGACCAAGGTGTAGAAAATGCTGAGACCAAATTGGATCATATTTTAGCCATGATAGATGAGGTAAGAGAATGGTTTGGAAACCTTGAGCATGAGGTAAGGGGAAAAGAAATGAAGGAGAAATAGGTTCCTAATAATGATGAAGAAGGGGAAAATTTCCATGATCATACTCAATCAAGTGAACATGAGGATGATGAATCATAGTCTAGATCAGAGGGAGGTAAAAGGAAGTGAATTACAAGTGAGATATCTCAAGATATGAGGAATATCACCCCTCCAATGTTTGAAGGTAGCACTTGTGGGGATACGATTGAGGCATGGCTCACAAAGATGGAAAAGTATTTTGAAATATGGAATTACATTGAGGTAACTAAAGCCATTTGGGGAGATTTCCCATTGGTTGGAGAAGCATCCAACTGGTGGATGAATAAAAGTATGGAGCTTGGGATAAGTTCCCTAAATCTTACTTGGATTGAATTCATGGAATTTTTCCAAAAGTGGTGGCTACCTCAACTATTCTATGATGAAAAGCTTACTTACTTTCAGAACTTGAGGCAAGGAGATTCGTTGATTAATGAATATTGGGAGAAATTCACTCATCTCCTAATGCTCAAATAGGAGAGGTAGAGTACATTGTCCCACTAAAATGGACCCAGTGTACGAGAAAGCCATTAAGCAAGAGTAGAGGCTTAAATCTATCAAGAACTACCGTGAAAATAATTTGAGGATGTAATGTGAAGAATGAATTAAGAAGGGATTGTAGGGGGAACATCAAAAACAATTCCAATAGGAATGAAGGCAGTTTTGGAAGGCCCGCAACAAGGAAAGGACTATTGAGAGGATGTTTTACACGTCATGGAGATAAATTTGCAAATTAGTGTCCCAAAAAAACACTAGGGACACAACCACATAAAAACCCTCTACCTCCTTAACGAGAAACATTCCAATAGAGGATTCATGCAACATTAGACAATTGGAAAGAAAAGTAACAAGTTACTTTGGTGGAGATTCTAGGTACTATGTTTGGTACACCCATCTCAATTTTAATAGATACAAGTGCTATATGGAAAATTCTTGGATTGTTGAATATGCAAACTAGACAAGAGATAAGGCTGATCAATGTTTATTAAAAGCAAGGGTTGAACTTCCTAGTTTCTCCATGGAAGTGAATTTGTATGTAGATCCCTTAGGTTCTTATGACATCATTCTAGGGATGAATTGGTTGTGGAAACATAGGGCCAAAGTTTATTTTTATGCAAAAATAGTAGAATTCTTAGATTATCTAGGAAATTGGGTATCATTGCAAGGAACACCTAGAGGAGTAAGGCTATGATAGATCTCCACAATAGAAATGCATAGAGAAAAGAAGAAATGCTATCAACTCTTCATGATGAAAATGAAGAAATTTGAGGAATGTAAAGAGTTAATTTCTCAAGATGATATAGTGTATTATGGACCTTGAAACCTCCAATAAGTCAAATATGGCAAGGTGGTAGAATCAGGAAAGTTAAATATGGAGATATATCCTATCTTAAAGAACTATGTGGATTTATTTTCAGATGAACTAATTGGATTGCCTCCCAAGAGAGTGTTTGATTTATCCCTCAACATAGTTCCAAGGGTGGAGCCTATTGGTGTTTTTTCTTGCTAGGCCCAAATATCTCTAAAGGGATGCCATGCCTTATGCTCAAGAAAATTTAGGACTAGGGAGCCAACTCAACAAGAAAAGATCTTGAGGCCTTTGCTCCTACTCTTTTGGCTCTATTGAACCAAGGATGGTGTTCCTTAGTGTGTTCCTATAATTTTAATTGTCTTAAGAACACTTATATACATAGATTTGTTCCTATTGAGTGCAATTAGATGTGATTTATCAGAGGTTCGGCCAACCTTAAACAAATGACCCTAAGTTGCTAGGAACATTTGGTAATTTCAAGATTTTCATCTCATCACGAATGAAATATGAAATAAGTATTGTTTTGACCTTGAATCCATGAGTGGGTATTCTCTATTTTTAATAAACTATGAGAATCCTAAATGAATAAGCCAGTGCCTCATCAAATTGGGTAGGATTCAAGCATGAAACATTTAGTCATATGCAATATTTCATCTTAATATGGGTGAACATCTCTACAATGCATTACATCATAGAACTTCACTATATTTAAATCATTACTACTTATTAAATCCTTAGCCTATTATCACAAACTTACAACTCTTCCTTAAGCATTTAATTAACTCATTGAGTTGAAGCAAACAAAAGAATCATACATTTCAAACAAACCTTTGAAAAGATAAATGAAATTACACCTGTTAATTTCACTCATAATCCATTATAACAATGCACAAGAGAGCACATAATTTAAAATTTTAGATTTATTTTGATATCATAAATTACATAAGACCATTTAAGACTGTTTCATACATATACCCTACCCAAGATAATTAATGGAAAATTCATGAAGAATTTTGCATTCGGTGTCTTTGCTTTGCCCTACCAAAATTTTACTGGACTCAACATATCTGATGCTCTACAATGAACCTTGAGATCTCTTTTATAATAGAAGAAAGCAACAAGATTCAAGCCCATTGTAGTAACATTTCATCAAAATTTTATTTCAGAATAGAATTTCATCTGCATTTAGAAATTCCTTGATGGTTGGAAGCAATCATTTCACCACATAAGGGAATCAAAAATGTTAAATTTTTTGTAACCAGTCAGTGTCACCATCACTCGATACAAGATTCCATTAAGGCCTTGTTGTTTACATCCACATCAAACCACAAGAGAAACAACATCAACATCACAACAAAATTGGAAAGCATAAAAAACCACACCATCACTCAGTTTTCGAAGCAGCACCACGACCATGGTACAGATGACCACTTCTCATTTTATCCTTAGTGGGAGGTGAAACCACCACCTTATCTTCATCAGTACACTTCTGAACACTAGAAAAAAAAACCATCACATGGTGCTACCATGGTAATTGGAGAAACCGCGAGGACCTCCTCGCTCACACCAGCCATCTCAGTCAGAGCCATGAGGAAATTTCTGTAATCAAAGTCAATCTCTAAACCACTACCACTAGAACTGTCAGAGACATCAATGGGCGAGTTTTGTTTCCCTAGAGAGCCTTGACCGTATCTTAGCTTAGCCCTTGATGATTTGTCAAGTCCTGCAAACTTCTTCTCTTTGCCCAACACCACCACCTCCGCTCTTGAAACTTGGCTTTTGAGCCGAGAGCTGCACTTGAGAACCCCTGTGACAGGCTTCATACTTTACATATTCAGGCTAAGAGAGCCTTGAATACTATCTTATTCATTTGATGGGAATTCGCCACCAGATTTTCAGACATTACCCTTGATGACCTATGCACAACTGATGGAGATACAATAGACTTGCTCATTTTGCACCAAGAATTAGACCTTCACAAGAACAACCACTCAAACATAGAGCATTCTAGAAACTTAACTGCTATGGTGAAAATGAAAGAGCCATCATCCATATTTATCGAGAAAATTGATGGAGTGATCATCAATGCTCCAATTGAAGCACGAGCAAACGAGTGATCATTCATTGGCATCTGGATCACCACCATTAATTCCAAAGTACATGGAAATTGGTGTACTATTCATCATGATTTCCAAGAAGTAGCCCTTCACATGCATGGATATCAAGCTCATATCCTTTGAAGAGCTTGTGCCATTAATGCCCGTCACTTGCAGAGCTCAAACAACCATCACATGGTTGGTTCTCAATTTTGAATATAGTTCATCGATGTGCTGACATGTTGGCTTGTTGAATGACTTAGATTGAGTCAATATATTTGAAAAATCCATGTTGTCGCATGGCAAGCCCATCGGCCAATGATATTCCTCCCCGTTGGAAAACATATATACCACCCACAGAACTCACTTAGGCGTTAGGTGAAACTATTTAATATTTTGCGTGACATGCGTGCTATGGCCCAGATCAAGTCCCATTGGTGCATCAGAGTCGTTGATCCTCTGCTACGAGAGATCAAGCTGATAGTGGTAAATAGGTCCCACATGAGATGAAGAATGCATGGAGAAATCACACACACCACACAATCCAACCAAAATGTATTATTTTAATACTGCACAGTGTGCATGCAAGGGCCATGATTTCATCAATTAAATCCAATGATGTGGATTTCCACACATGCATGTTATTGTCATAAGAAAGGGGCCATGGGCTAGGCGATGGGCAATGACCCCTTAAGTAATTAAAGACTTAAGACATAAGTCTTTAAAAATAAAATATTTCAGGCCGACCATAAAGTATAACAAAGTTTGATAAATTCCCAATGACCGACAAACCTAAGCAACGGGGCTAGTAAAACAATGGGTGTGATGCTATAAGTCATAACCAAGATGAGTGGTGACCTTGTACATCGAGTCAACATGAAAACATAACACAAAGGGTTTGATAATTTTGAAAAAAATTAAACAAGGGTGGCAAACCCCTAAACCCTAACATACAACCATTAAGCACAAGGGTAACAATTTGACAAATTTTCTCATGGAACCAGCTAAAATTTGTAAAATTTTGAAATCACTATCAGAGTCTATATCTAAAGTACCATTTAGGATGACCATAATATAATTAATGGATCTAAAATATCAATTGGAGGAATTGTTGTCCAAGGGACTAATAAGACCCAGTGTTTCACCTTGGGGAGCACCAGTGATATTTGTAAAGAAGAGAGATGATACATTGCTCTTGCACATTTATTATTGTTTTCTTAACAAGGAAATGATAAAGAATAAGTATCTGTTACCATGTATAAATGATATCTTCAATCAAATGTGAGGAGTGACAATATTTTCAAAAATTGATCTGTGATCAGGTTATCATCAATTGAGGATCAAGGATGAAGACATTTTCAAAACAACTTTTAGGACTAGGTATGGTCATTACGAGTTCATGGTCCTACCATTTGGACTAACGAATGCACCTTCAACATTCATGAACCTGATGAATAATCTATTTAGGGACTTCTTGGTTAAGTTTGTGTTGGTCTTCTTGAATGATATTCTTATCTACTCTTAGAATGAAGAGGAACATCTCCAACATCTAGAGATTGTTCTCCAATGATTAAGAGAGCATAAGCTATATGGGAAACTCTCAAAGTGTACCTTATTTTAGAAGGAAGTTCAATATTTGGGTCATGTGATTTTAGCCAATGGGTTTTGACTTGATCTTGAAAAAATAAAAAAAATGCTTGATTGTCCAATTCCTAAGAATGTGTCGAAAGTTAGAAGTTTTATGCATTTGGTTGGTTACTATCAGAAGTTTGTTGCAATTTTTTTAGAATAGCTTTTCCCATTACCTCCTTGCAAAGAAAAGGGGAGAATTTTGAATGGTCTAAGAAAGGTCAAGCAATATTTGACCAACTCAAGGAGAATTTGACCATACCTCTGATACTGAAGGTACCTGATCCAAATGGTAATTTTATTGTCATCGCAGATGCTTCAAGAGAAGGTTTGGGTGGATTATTAATGTAGGATGGCCAAGTCATAGCCCGTGACTCAAGGAAGTTAAAACCTTATGAGAAAAATTATGCTTCACATGATATGGAATTAGTGGAAGTTTTTCATGCATTATAAATGTGGAGACACTATCTATTGTGGAAACCTTTTGAATTGAAGACTGACCATCATGGTTTAAAGTATTTGTTTACCCAACCAAATTTGAATGCTTGGAAAAGGAGATGGTTGGAATTGATATTAGATTATGATTTTAACATCAAATATATCATGGGAAAGGAAAATTGGGTTATTGATGCCCTTATTTGTAGGAGGCATATCTCCTCGATGATATCAATTCAAATTGATTTCAAGGGTCATGTGTTGTACAAATCCAAGGGCAACAAGAATTATGAGAAATTCAATCAAGCACTCTCGAATAATCCACAAGACCCAAGGTATGAAGGATTTCACTTTGAGCCTGATGGATTATTAAGGTTTAAGGGAAGAACCTATGTACCTAACTCTAAGGAATTAAGAAATTTAGTGTGGAAAGAAATTCATACTACACCATATTATAAAAATCTTAGACTAACCAAGTTGTTGGTTGATGTCAAGTCATTGTATTTATGGAAAGGGATGAAAATGGATGTTGCAATATTTGTAGCAAGTTTCTTAGAATGCCAAACATTGAAGGCAGAACATCATCACTTTGCAGGTCTTTTCTATCCTCATGAAGTTCATGAAAGTAAATGAAAATTCATTAGCATGGATTTCATGCAAGGTATTCCAATTTCAAGGAATAAGCATAATGCCATTCTGGTAGTAGTGGATAAGCTTACAAAAGTGGCTTATTTTATTCCAGGGAATCTAATAGATGGAGCTCCTATTATAGATCAAAAGTTTATTCAAGAGGTATTTAGGTTAAATGGAGTTCCTGAAAATATTATTTCTAATAGGGATGCTTGTGTGACATCTAGGTTTTGGAAAACCATGTTTTCTTCACTTGGGACATAGTTGAACATAAGTTTGACATATCATCCAAAAACTAATTGAGAAACTGAAAGGGCGAACCAAGTGTTAGAAGATCTATTGAGAATGTATTGCATGTATCAGCAATACAAGTGGGAAGAATAACTACCCTTTGGTAGAATATGTGTATAATAACTCTTATCATTCCTCGATCAAGATGGCTCCATTTGAATCATTGCATGTTAGGAAGTGTTGAGATCCTATAAGCTATAATAAGCTACAAGATAGCATAAGCCTTGGGCTAGAAATTTTGTAAAAAATGGAGGAGCAATTTGGTATTATTAAGAAGAGGCTAGCAAAAGCTAATGATAGGTAAAAAAGTTATGCAGATTCCAAGCGGGTACCCAAAAATTTTTAGTAGGGGATAGGGTTTCATTAAAATTTAAACCTCGCAAGAGTTCTATAAAGTTTGGAAAGTCATCCAAACTAGCTCCACATTACATAGGTTCTTTTGAGGTTCTCAAAGAAGATAATACTATTGCGTATAGAAATGCTTTGCCACTAGCTCTTGTCAAGATGCATAATGTATTTCATGTGTGATACCTTAAGAAGTACATGTCAGGGGATAACCATGTTATTGATTGGAATGTTTTATAGGTACAAGACCCAAGAGTGGTAACAATCAATCCTCCCAAGGTGCTCATAAAATGTAAGCTTCACTTACATAATAAAGAGGTTCTATAATGCAAGGTACAGTGGGAACAATATGCAAAATATTTTTCCACTTGGGAGGACTATGTTGAGATGAAGCAAAAATTTCCTCATATTTTGCTAAAATTTGAAATTTCCTAAATAATATTGTTACGTTTATGTTTTATGGTCTATATTTTATGTTTGATACTTAAAATCATTGGGGATGATTATTCAAAAGGTGAGTAATATGTTACACCCCATTGCATTATTACCTATTTACTATTACCTTGTTGAGTTAAAATGCTTTAATATATGATTGTGTTTTGTATATGAATCTTGATGGAAAATGTGATGAATGAATGTGTAATTCAATATTATATTTTGGATGTTAGAGGATGAACTAAGTTGGATGCAGGAATAAATTCAAACCTTCATAAGAGAGGGGGAGTATCACTCAGGAGAAGAACTTGGTTTGGTAACCCTTAATGAGCCTAATTGAGCATACACACACTCATGTCCTAGTTTGGTCTAGTTGAGTCAAGATATGTTCAAAAAATGGTAATTATTCTTCAATTATGGTTTGGGGAGTATTTTGTATTGTGGTTAGTCTTTGAATGTTCTTGTTTGGGGATATGTGATTGAGTCAAGTTATTTTTCATGTATTCATGTATATATATTAATCAATGGGTATATACATAGAATACATATTTATATATGTATATATCTTTGATAACTCATACATATGAATATATGTACTTACATATATCCATGTACGGGTATATGTCATATGCATGGGAGTATCGATTGGACATACAAGGCATATATATGCACCAATCAACAAATATGTAAATATATGTTTAAGTATGGATATTAAAATAATGTTATGTATATATAATATATATTAATAAATATGTATTATGATTATGTTAATACAGATGTATATACATATATAAATATAAATATATAATTATTTTAATATATGTTAATATATATATATATGATTGGCAGAATTATATATTTAATAAATCATGTGAATATAAATATATTATAAGAAGTATAATATATATATGATATATTGTTGTGTATTCAAAAGTATTTTAAAATAGACTATCGTGCATATATCAAGCACTGCGATGTGAAATGAAATGGCTAAACTTGAACCTGTATGCATATAGTGCATATTGAATAAGTCTTAATACATTGAACAACGCACAAAGTAATATGAATTGAGTCGTTTACAAGTGTAAGTGAAATTCATAACATGTTGACTTTGTCAAACCTACACATGAATAAAGGCCTTATAAGTATGAATTGTTGGCATGATATTCTGGGATGTATGAAACAAAATGAAGTCTTTTTAGCTGCATCATAAACCAACACATAAGCTTTTGAGAGCATGAGACTTGGTCTTTTGCACGAGCTAGCTGAGGTAGTCAACTTAGATTACAATAAGGAAATGTGTAGGTTAAATTTCTAAATTTAAATCACACTAGTACAAAAACAACAATATATGATTGAAAAACTACTAAAAATTGCTTATAAATGACAGAACATGGTCACGTGACCATTAGTAGTTTATTTCTAATCATTTATAACGTGGCCAGATTGATGGCTAAACCACTTTTTGGCATTTATTGGTTGTTTTGATTGATCGATTTGGTAGTATATTTAGTCATTGATTGTTGTAATCTGGTAACTTATTTAGTCATTTTTTATTCACTGATATATTTAGTCATTGATTGTTGTAATCTAGTCACTTATTTAGTCATTTTTTATTCACTGATATATTTAACTAGTCACTTATTTAGTTGTTAATTTAGTCATTGATTGTTGTAAACTCATCACTTATTTAGTCACTTTTTATTCACTGATTTATTTAGTCATTAATTTAGTCATTGATTGTTGTTAACTGGTCATTTATTTGGTCATTTTTATTCACTGATTTCCTTCCATTGGTAGTTTATTTAGTCATTAATTTTAATTATCATTTTGACCAATTTGGTAGTTTATTTGGTAGTATATTGATAAATCGTTTATTAAAAATCATACCACTAGTTGCAAAGAGAAACACAAGTCTTGAAAAAGGAATACCATTGTCTTTAATAATTTGAAAAGATTTGTTGTTACATAAGAAGGCTGAAATTGCTTGTAATCTACTACAAACATATTTTAACCTTTGACAACATGTCATAACAAGTCCATATTCTTCCTTCTACAATTCATAGTCAAAACTACTTCCCTCAAAACCTTATGTCACCATGGTTTAAACCTCAATGAAGCCTTAATTACAATCTTGACTATGTAGGGTTTGGATTTCATTTCCTTGCTATTTTTTGCCATCTTTATACATTGCAAACATTCCCTTGAAAGCATTTGAAACCTGCAATGTATACCTCTGTTCAAAAATCCCATAATGAGACTAATACACAGTAAGAAGTCACTATCTCAAAACCTTTAAGATTGCAAACTATCAAGTGAAACAAGGAACACAGTGGGCACATCCAAAATTCCTCTCAAGGTCCAACAAAATAGATGAAAAGACAAGAAATAAAACATAATTACTAAGAATATATTGTGCATTTGAGACCTGACTACCACCTATGAAAAAATTACACTTGAGACTGTCCTCCTTGATCACTCTCTTTACGACCCTGCTGCTTTTGTGATCTTTATTGTCACTGATAATTATTTTCTACATCTTCCTCTCAGTTCTTTGAAGTGTATATTCATAGCCAATAGGTACGTTCTCTTAGCATAGCCACTTTAAACTATTGTCACTTGTTAAAATGAATACTCTTGAATATGATTGCTCTTATTTGTAAACTATCCCATGAAATGAAGCTACATTTAGTGTAAGAGCATTGTATTTTATCCATATTGTTCCCTAAGATGCAAAATCCATTATTATTATAGGGATGTCCTAAACCTACCCCAACTCACTGTCCTCTTTGGCAATGTATTCATTACCCTTTTCACTATGTTGCACTTTCAATAAGGAGATTAACACTATATTTCTTGCATCTAATACCTTTGCCTCGCTATGCATAAGATCATGTCTGCATTGTGTTTCATAGTAACCACTCTAACTACCTATTCATCCATGTCTTCGGCTATCTCCAAGTCTTTGCACATAGAAGTGCCTAAATGCATTGTCACGGTTTCATTTTTTTTTGTATAATGTCACTCTTAGAAAACACCATATTATATTCATATGCACTCTAATATTGAAGCATATACAAAATAAAAAACCTTTAGCTTCTACTCCATACAAATATTAAATGATTCATATTCACATGAGCCAAAATATTGAAACATACACTTGTTAACTCAAGGACCACTGGCACACCAAAAGTTCTAATATGTAGTGTATATGTTATCCATCAAGTGACTTCCACTAATTTAAAACTCTATCCATGTCTACATAAAAAACCTATACCATATGATAACAAATAACAAATAACACTTTCCATCCATTCATTAAAGGTGCCTCACTGTCATGATCTAGATAAAAAAACAAACCCATAAAAGGCGGAATAACACTTTTACACACACAAAGCCTATGTCTTTGTCTATTTAACACAAAAATCTGCCACGTAAGGCTGGGATTAAAATTTTGAACCATGCAAGATCTAACTATGATTTTCCATTGATTTGACTATCTTTTTGAATCATGCACTTGATATCCTTGCTCATAGATTTGTAGACTACCATTTGACATGCCTTCCAACAACCTCAATGACCATCTTGTTGCAAGGTTTTGAATAAGGACATAAAATATCCTCAACATCAACCATAAATTGTCTACCGGTGCTAATTACAACTAATCACTTGATTCACCAAGACAAAGCCATGAAACTGGGTACACTAATCATCTACATACCCTGCTAATACGAAAAGATAATTCATGTAACACGTAAACCAACACAACTTTTGAAATGAAGCCTGGTATAAGAATATTTTCTCAAGAACATTGAGCAAATTAAGTTGAGAAACATATAGAATTCAACTAACAAAAGGAACTATATATTTATTCCATTACAACTAAATTTATTGAGCAATAACATGGCGTGTTCTAAGTTTTCCCTGCTTTGAAGGAACCTACAAATAACACAATAATATTTTTAGGATGTTGTTGCAACTTCCAATATAAAATATTTGAAATAGAAAGAAATCAAGCATAAGAAAGTTCTTTGTTTTTTCAGAATCATAGAAGTGGATCATATATGAATATAGGCTAAGTATTCCAACAAAATTACTTTTTTAGTTGGATCCTAAAAATTCTGCAACTTATGTTCTTCTCTAAAACATCTATGTAGAAGTGGGTAGGTGTGGTGAGGTTCAAATAAATAGGAGATTGATGAAAGACAGAGGAATTAAAAAGATACTTGCATGTAATTGGATTGAAGGGCATAAAATGGTACATGCTATTTTGTGTAGGAGGTAAATCACATCCACAAACATGGGAGATCTATTCAAAATTGGAGAAATTGGCTTGGCAAATGAAGGCAATAGGGTATTTCCAGATTCAAGACTTTTACTTAATATTGTGGAATAGAAGAAAAAAGAATCATTTATTTGCCACCATAGTGAAAATTTAGCAATTGCATTTGGTTTTTTAAACATGGCCCCTGATACAACTATTACAGTTGTTAAGAACCTTCAAGTATGTTCTAATTTTTACACCGCATCTAAATTCATCTCCAAGATTGTTGCAAGAGAAATTGTTTTGAGAGATGTGAGAGGGATTTTTTTCTCTAAGAGGGATTTTTTTATCATATGTTGTAGTTACAAGTGACCTGATAGACATACGTTAAAATATGGAAGCATAGAAAAGGCAAGTGAATTGTTTCAAAAAATTCCTCAAAGAAATGTGATCTGGCTCTCCTATAAGCACTTCAAGTCATGCTTTTGGTGATGCAGGGATTTCTCGCATCACCGCAGGCATGACTTGAAGTGCTTGTGGGAGAGTGGTGTATTGCCACTCTACCAAAAGAACTTCAAGTGATGTCTATGGTGATGCAAGAAAGTTTTATTCTTCTTTCTCTTTGCCAAAAAATCGTTCCAGGATGCCATAATTCCTGCACCAAAATTTGGGAACTCTCATGGAGATTCATAGTTCAAATTCATGAGGACTGTCTATAAGATAGTGATTATGACTTGCACATTTAGTTGTAGTCAGAGAGAAATTTTCTTGACCTTAACTGAAATGGGAGGGGGAGACGATTTCCCTCTGAGTGACAATGAGTAAGAAAAATATGGAATTGATAGTTTAGTTATTTGAATATTTCTTACCTAGTGGCAATGAGTGAGAAAAATATGGCTAACAAGCTACTTTCCATGAAGGAGATCTTTGACAAAATTTTCTTGAATTATGTCTCTAAAAATTGACTTAGATTGAAAGTTGAGGTGGAAATTTGAATTGAGATAAAATACTTATTTCCTTATTCAACAACAATTTTTATAGACCCATGGGACTCTCTTTTAGTGTGTTAAGGTTTTTTCTATTGTTATATGGTTGAAAATTGTGGGGCTTCTTCTTGACGACTACATATGACACTTGTTAGTGCTTCAAGAATTTCAAGGCCACATCAGAGAATCATATTGGGCATTGCATTGAAATACTCTGCACAAATGTGGGGGAGAGTGGGGACTGGGGCTATGTCTCAAAATATTTTTTGTAGTTCCACTTAAAAGTTGGCATCATGTGACAGTTGATACTTAGAATCCACAACAAAATGGTGTTGCAGAAAGGTAGAATATATCTATCAATGTTTTTATGGAGTAAACATTGAGTAAAATAATATGGAAAAGTGATAGTGGGCGGAAGCAATGAATACAATTGCTTTTTGTGTAGTTGAGAACCAACCAAAGAAGCTTGGTCTAGTCAGCACTACATTGTGAAACACTCAAGAATCTTTATGGGTATTGTGTATGTTCATGTGCTGAAATTGAAGCTGAAGAAGTTTTATGCCAAGATGTGAAGTGTATCTTTCTTGAGTAATGTAGCAAATTGAAAGACTCTTGGTTGATTGATTCTAGAACCCAAATGATCTAGAGCCTTTGATGAATGTCTAAAGTTAAATCAACATTAGATCAATTGCGATCCAAAGAAGTAAAGGAAGGAAGATGAAGTTGTGGGTAAATCTAAGGCAAAGGTTGAAAAGGAAAAAAAAACATAGGTGAGCATGCCCAAGAAACTACATGTAAGTGACATATCTACCATGAGTAATCAAAAGAGATAGGATGACCCTTTGGCATAGTTGCAAGAAGACAAACCATCACAGGCAAGTACATCCAAGAAACTGCCCAAGTGATATTTATTACCATGGAGAAAGAAAAGGAGTTCTTTGGTATCTTTTATCACAAATTTATAAGAAGAATTAGTGCAATTGAAGAGGTGAGCATGGCAGTGAGTATGGTGGCTCATTTTTCAAAAATCAATTGTCATGGAACTTGGAAGCAATGAATTGATGCAATGTAGAAAGGATGCAATTTTTCTATAGGAAAGAAACCCAAGGCTCCAAGTGGGTATTTTAGACAAAGAATAAGGCAAATGGCACAACTCATATTTTATTATGCATCTTCACAAGGCTTTGTTGAAGGGGTTTTCTATAGATGAAATTGAACCTTTGAATATGTCTTTAGTCTCATAGATGAGTTTCCTTAATTGCACTCCAATATATGGTGAAGTCAACATTATAGAAGGGAGTGTATGTAATTCATAAGAGAACTAGAAGGCACTCAGGTTCAGTTGGAAAGTCCATTTCAAAGGCCATCTTATAGAGTGAGCTAGACAATGCCATTAAAAGCATAACAGGGGATAGTTTGTAGAGACCATGAGTAGACTTGTGAGGTAGATCTCATAAAATTTGCAAAGGTTCTAAAAACATTAGGTATGACATGTAGAGGATCAATCATATCAAAATAACACTGAATATAGTCATCAAATATACCATGAAGGTCAACAAAAGGTCAATCAGGAGGTGAAGCTTACTTACATTGTATTCATAGATTCCTTATACCTTTTTAATTTCTAATATGTTGAGTTTTTAAGTGCACAATCCATTCAAGAGGCATGAGTAGTGAATTTCTTTGAAAACAAATAGGTCCTTAAAAGAGGAAATAGGGTATAGATAGGATACCAAGCAACAAAAGTGTTAAATATGACTGTAATTTCAAGTTTTAAACTTGAAATATAAGAATTCCTTATGCCCTATTTCAAGATAAAATGGAAACCCCTAAGGTTTGATTAATTTGATAATGCTTGCATTAAAAAATAGAAGCAGATAAAGGTGCTAAGATTGGGAATGTAAAAACACGAAGAAAAAAACAAATGACAGTGTCATACAAAGGTATTCAAGTTGCAAAGGGATTTTTCACTAAACATAATTGTTGGTTTGCTTGACAACACTCAATGTTAGCCTACAAGTAAATGAAGTGAGGAGGTTCCAGTTTGGAAGGGTCAAGATAATATATAAAATGGATGATTGGAAAGTTGTTTGGGTATATGCAATTGGTACTGAGCTTGAACTTGTCATGATGCTAAGGATGACACTAAATAATTACCACACCATTGCAATTGATGCTGTCATGAAATGTCCTAGGCCTGTTGATACCATAATTCAATGTTATGTAAATCAACAAACAGATATAAAAGCTGATCTTATTCAAGTAAAATCAATACATCTTCTTAAAGTTTTATGTAAAAAAATAACTAAATCTATGCAAATGTTATAGCATCTAGAGTTTTCCAATATGTTATAGGGAATTTTTTCTCATCATAATATTGATTATTGGTTAGTTATGAGTCAAGAATATTTTAGATCTACATGTGCTATTCTAGTTGAGGAAATTCACCTATGGAAGAAAGAAATAGTCAGTGAAGTTCTCATATGGGAGTGAAGAAGATACAATGGAAATCATAGTCTAAGAGGGTATTTTCTTAAATTACCAAAACACTCTTATAAAGGATAGTCTAAATTCATTTCTGTTAGAATTGGCTATGGCTGCCACGATCTTGAGACCAAATGGAAAGCACAAAAAGAGAGAATAGAATGTGACAAGAATAAATTGTATTCTTATCAATATGATTCAATGATATGATGTGATATACAATGAGAGAGACCCCTTGGTTATATAACCAAGGTGAGATACAAGATGTCATAGGATTATGACAAGTGTCTTAATCATATGACATGAGACAACTAATCACACTTAGCTAGGTTCACCTGTATTACAAGTCAAAAGATAAGATAACAACTAATGACAATGAACACCTTCTAGAAAGATTATGACCTAAGTAAACTTTAATGTATAAATAAATCCCCTAGTAATGAATTAACTAGGTACAAGAATTTATTTACACCAACACCCCCCCTTAAGTGCAATCTAGGGAGTAGTAGATTATTATGAAAATGACACAAAGATGGGTATCGGCTACTAGGCCATGTTAGGTACCGAGTGGGACAAAAATCCTCCCCAAAAGAGAGATGAAATAAACAAAAAATGAAATGCTCGCAATGATGCATGAGAAGGCCAAAACCCCATGTGAGGAAAAAGACCCCCCATAAGAGAGAAGGAGAAGAGAGATAAGGCAACCCCCCCTTAATGTTGAGTCTTTTGCAATGATGGTAGAAGATCCAAATTGAATGCTAAAGATGATCCAATCTCACCGAACAACGTTCCTCCCCTTAGGAAGAATCAAAACCATGGATGTATGTAGGATGTCAGGAATATGGATGATATGTGATGATGTCTCTGAATTATGCTCAAGTGTCTCCATGTCGATGCCGAAAGATGACACACTCCAAAGAAATGTTCTAGGCCACAATGCTGAAGAGGACAATCCAAAATATAGTAGAGATGAATGTAGAGCACAATTCAAAGACAAGGATATCCACTCTAAAGACAAAGAAGCCTCCTCCAAGCCTCCTCCAAATGTTGTCCAAAAGTATCCATAGTCATGCCAAACTACAAAGAATGATCATGTAGAGAATGAACAAGAGGGTCAAGGTGTTCCCTCACAACAACTAAAGAAGGAGCATATTCATCAAAGATAAGATAAATGTCATCAATGATGTCCCCCAAATCTACAATATGAGACTCCACAAACAAGTCTAAAATACCTATCAAGGAGTCATCGAAGGTAGCCATATCTGGAAGACTATGAGGTATGTCCTACTGCACTTAATCACAAGGAACCAAAATTGTGGAATCACAAGCATCATAAAATACAATAGTAGATGGAGGAGATGAAATGCATGACTCAAGAATTGGATATGATGTGAGAAGTTCCAAGTTCAAGTAGCCAAATGTCTCCTCTGAATCATGGTCCATATGATCAACAACTGAAGGAACAATGTCACCATCAAAAGAAAAATATGCAAAGGTATACAACTAAGATGAATGATCAACCACCCCAGTAGCAATGATCTCTCTACTCTCCAAGTCTCGAATGATGACTTAATCAGGTGTGAATTCCACAGTCCTCCCATCTCCACCATGTGTAATCTGATATATGGAAAGAAGATTGTTCATCAAATGAGGAACACAAAAAACATCCTGAAAAGTGTTGTCCCCAAAAATTATAGATCCCTTCCCAATTACACTCATGTATGTATTGTTTCTCATCAAGATAGGAGACATAGTACAAGGCTGAAATGAAGAGAAGATAGACTACAAAGATGCCATATGATGATATGCTCTCGAATCTAGAAGCCATCTCCTTGGTCTTGGACCTAAAAAGGAATAAAGAGCTTGTCCTTTATTTCCTAATGTAGATGCTTGACCTTTGTCCTTTTTAGACTATTTTGAAGAAGGAGGTGACTCAGACATTCTAGAAGGAAAATAAATGTGATTCCTTTTGAGAATATTTTTCAACTCATCAATACCCTTCTTATAACAATAGTGTTCTTCATGTCCATCCTTCTTGCAATATGCACAAAAAGGCTTCTCCTTCTTAGATGAATCTCCTTTAGAAGATTATGATTCTTTATGTGGTTTGTTTTTTTTCTTCTCTTTCTTCTTATCAAGATTCCCTAATTCTTTTTGTATCTTTGACTCACTAGCTACCAATGCATGTGACTTGGAAGACTTGATTAGACCCATGTTCATTAACTTAGCTTCCTCTTGGATTAGGAGATTTGCAAAGTCATCAAACTTAGGATCAACATATGATGCTCCCATAGAAATTCAATGGGTATGAAACCCAGAAACAAACACTGAATACCCAGATCCAAGCTTGGATAACACATTAAGAATCAATTGTAAATCCTCTTGATCAATGTTGCATTCTTTCAACTATTTTCTTAGTTGATTGATTTTGGAGATATAGTCTTGGATGTGGTAAAAAAAAATTGGATCAAGATTCATCAAATTATTATCAATATGATATCCCCTAATCTTATCTATTTTACCATACAATTTTTCAAAAGTCCCCCAAGCCTCTTTAGGTGTTTTACATTATTCAATATGAAATTGTAAATCAAACGAGACTAATGAACATATGCATCCAAGTGTTTAATCATGATCAATCTCCCATTTTGCTTATTCTTTAGCATCAGTAGGTTTTTGAATGGTGCCATTTAGATGACCTATTAATCCTTTCATCATGAGATTTCCATACTGATTTTCTCCATGTAGCATAATTATGTGGAGTTAGGAGTTCAATTTGAGATTTCCCCATTGCAAGAACACAAACCAAGCAAGAGAATGCAACCAACCACTACAAGATTACCTCCCCAAATCACTCAATCATGAAACCCCCCCAAGCAATATCTGATTTGGCACTTTATATTTAGTGCGTTTACAGTTGCCACTTTCCAAAATAGTGAAGTGAGCTTTGATCTTGGTACATGCAAATGCCCAAAATAGGCCACAAAATCAAGTACAATTTTTGGTACAAAATGAGATTACCTGATCATATCACTGAAAAGTACATGAAAAATCATGTACTTTCAAAAAAATTGCACCCAAAAATGTTACCATAGGAGCAAGATATGAGCTCCTGAAGTTCCCAAAATGAGGACAAAGCAAAAACACTTGTGAGAATCTGCAAATTCTGGAAAAACCAAACACCAAAACCAAAAACTGATTGCACCACTGTGAAGAGCACAAAACATTAGCCCAAATAAAAAACAAAATCTCAAAAAAAGGAGTCAAAATAAGCAAGTTATGGCCTTCCCAACTTTGCCTTCAAAAATGAAAATTCAATTGGAGAGGGGGGTAATTTTTTAAAAAAAATTGATGATGTGGCACTAATGTCACTTGAGCATGAGCATAATTTTGACGGTCAAATGCTTGTCATGCCAAAAATGCTCCTTCACCAAATTCTTCTTTGCCAATGACAAAATATGCTCAAGGGAACCAGAATATTCCTAATCGGAATCTTCTTGACCGTCTGGTTGAAAATTTGTTGGTTTGTAGAAAAAGTCTGTTGGATTTTAATTATTTACAGGCCTATGATTTGTCAACACCGGTTAATGTCGGTGATGAATTGATGGCCGTAAGGATTGAAATAAGTTGCCAATTGATTGAGTGGCCCACGGGGTTCAATCTGCCACTTCCACGTGGCACAAGCGGTTGGGTTGGGTACTACGTATGTAACATGTACATCAAGTCTGTGTATAGTAGGTACTTAGACTTTGCGTTCTATATTTTTTTAATTTTTAAATAAATCTTTTACAAGATTTCCAAAATAAAAAACTGTGATTTTCAATATTTTTTTAATTTTAAATATTTATAAAAAATTCGCAAAATATATAATTTTTTTTGACAGATTGTACCCGACTACAATTATGATGACTGGGGGGGTGTACGGATTTTTGGGGCAATTTTTTTTTGCCTCACTTGACAACTTCTCTAATTTGGATAATTTGGCAGTTGATCTTAGGGTTTTTGGCCCTTTTGGATGCAATGGAAGGGTTGAATTTGACCCAATATACTCCAAAATTGCAGCTACCTACTGGATCTAGTAACCACTTTTCAGCTTCAAACCCTCATATATTTGGCCTCATATGTTCGATTTGGACTAAACAAAAGGAAATATTGACTTTCTCAAACCTTCCAGATGTAATGGTGAGCTTAGATTTGCACCAGAAATCTCTAATATGAACTTGCAATAAAGAGCCAAAAATGGAACACCCCCAAATTTGTTATCTCTCTTCAGAAAAAGACTCTCCAATGGCACCCAACCTACTCTGATACCATCTTAGAATTGTTTATGGCTGCCAAGATCTTGAGTCCAAATGGAAAGCACAAAAAGATAAAATAGAATGTGAGAAGAATAAACTGTATTCTTATCAATATGATTCAATGATATGATGTGATATACAATGAGAGAGACCCCTTGGTTATATAGCCAAGGTGAGATACAAGATGTCATAGGATTATGACAAGTGTCTTAATGATATGACATGAGAAAAATAATCACACTTACCTAGGTTCACATGTGTTACAAGTCAAAAGATAAGATAACAACTAATGACAACTAATACCTTCTAGAAAGATTATGACCTAAGTAAACTTAACATGTGTAAATAAGTCCCCTAGTAATGAATTAACTAGGTACAATACTTTATTTACACCAACAATTTCTAAGGAAAAAATATAGTGATCATTATTATGAGATGATAGTGCTCAAGTAAAATGATAGTCTTAACAATGTGCATGAAAAAGGGGACAAAAATAATATACATAATGGATCGAAAAAGGGACAATCCAATCACCATTTTTGTGGGGTAGTGATCACAAACTAAGGTAGTCATATAAGAAAGGGGTAAAAAAGACAATGATCTAGGAACATAGATTAGACAATCACAATGCAAGGAGATAGTTTATTATCTAAGAAGACAACCTACGCATGCAACTGTGTAGTAAATAAATGCCTATTATGCATAGTTTATATATATCACAATGAGCTAATGTGAATGAGAAATAATCATGAAGAGGACATTCTTCATGGGTATAGGGACAGGAAAGAGTAGCCTATAAGTATATAACAATCAAAATAATGTAGATGAGATGACAATGCCATTAAGAAACTTGCATGTTATTCACCATAGTAACTAAGGACAATCATACACCTATGCACTAGTTTGATAGACAATGTTGGAGTTTAGGAATCTTATTCCTTTTGTAATAGTTTTTGTAGAAGGTAGAAGATAACATCATAGATGTGACTTTTGATAAAAGAGCAGTAAATTCCAATTGTGATGATGACCCTGCCCTACTTGAGATGAATCTTTCTTACTTGCTATCATGTATTTGAGTGACTGTCATCTTCTATATCTATCAACTATCCTTGTGTGTCACTATCCTCTCAGTCACTACCTTCAATTAGGTCACAACCTTCACCATTGTCAATTTCCATGGTGACTAAATTAGCACTATAGAACTTGATCTCTATATTTCTCCTTCCATTGTATCAAAACCATAGGATTCTCCATTTCATATATTTGAGTGCTAGTAATAAAAAGGGAGATAAATAACTCTTGTCAAGGTTTATTCCCTCCTAAAAATTCATTACATAATAATGGAATTCTCAAGAACTTTTCCAGGCCTACTAGTTGTGTGGAGTGTACCTTAAGAAATCTCATAAAAGAGCTACAAACCTTGGTCAATATTATTGTTAGTGGAGCCTATCATAAATTACCTTCCTTAAAAGTGTTTGCTTAATGATCATTTGTCATATCTTGAAGATATTTTTTCCTTGAATCCTTTTCTTGACCAAAGTGGACTAGGTAATCCAATAGTGCACCTTGTCCTCATTGTTAAACACATGCCTCTTAAAATCTACAACACTATCTTTTAATTTGAAAGTGTCACTTCCTCTAATATTTGAAACCTCTACTTGATGCTTATCAGCCGACAGAATCATGCTCATTTATCTCAACTTTAAAAGACTATCCCTATCATTGTATAGTATACATAACTCTCTTCTTAGCTTGTGACCATACTTTTTTAATCCTTGATAGGATTTTCCATAATCAACCCTTCACTATCTTGACCTTTGACATTTCATTTGTTGCATCTTTCATTGTAGGTCAATCATCTTTCTCCAAGCTATTGTTGTCTCCCTTTTGTATACTTTGCCATAATTTTGATAATGTCTTTGCTAGGTTTCTTGGCATCTTCCAACTGCCCCTTACTAGCTATCTTGAAATACCTTGCTTGCAAACTCCATCTTTCAAACTTTTAACACAATTATCCATAAGGCATGTCTATGGAAGCCAAATAATTACTGTCAATCTGATCAAAATTGTTCCTTGTTCATTACCCACTAGGATTTTGAAAAGTAAGGGTGACCTAATTCCTTTTGCTCACTATTCTTTGAATTCTTCTACTAACCACGTATTACTACACTTTAGAGGACTGTACACCATCTTTCCTCACATTGATTCTACACTTTTTGATGCTTCATGTCTAGTATTTGTAACTATAATCTCTATAGGTTAACCAAAGTACTCCATGATAATTTAAGCCAATAGAATTTGTTCACCATACCAATAATCATTGATCTTTAGAACTGCATCTTCACTTTTATGTTTTATCCTAGTTTGACTTACTTATTTATAACTTCATGAAATATGCTTAGAACTAGAGCGGATGCAATGTCAACAGATCTTGAATGAATCTACAAAAAAATTGAAAATTCTTTCTCCACAAACTCACAAACCACTATACACCATCCAAAAACAAATAAAAGGATTTGTCAATGATTTTCCACCATGGGAAAGACATCAATGTACCACAAGCTTCTATGTTGTACTTTGAAGCCAACTCTTTTGCATATGATGATATGAAAATATGATTGTAGCAAGCCTCCCCTGAGCCTTATCAATTTCTTTGTGCTTGACCAATACTCTGTATAACAGTGATCAAATCTTTCGAGGTAAAACTTACATTCACGATCCTACATATTTTTGAATACTGATACTCTTGGATGTCAAAATGGATGTTTCAACCTCTTATTTACTCCTCACAAGTGTATGTTAATCTGAGACTGCTCATTTTTCATGAAGGAAAATTGAGGCAGATATGCTAGAACCAACATAGGCCTCCATTGAAAGCTTATTACAACCCTGATCACCATGAAAGTATATTAATAAGGAGAGACCCAACAAATAAAAAACCTAAAGTTCTTTGGACTATCCACATCAAAACTCAAACACCTATTTGTTGTAACTTCCCTCCAAAAATCATTCAACATGGTTTTAACATTATCAAAGTATTAACAAGCTTAAACTCTTTAAGCCCTACATGTAGCCTTTATCTCCTTTATACTTTTAATTACCTTAAGCCCTTGCTACGAAAACAAAAAAAACACATGGTTTCATGATGGATTTGAGAGACTTACTAATTCAAGAACTCTACCACTTTTAAAACATGATGATTAATTTGTTTAGAAGGTAGTTTTGAATCAAAAGGATAAAAATGGAATAACAATAGTGAAGCTATTAGTAGTATTATTAGTTCTTGAAGCTATTAGTAGTAGTATTAGTATTAGTAGTATTGTTATGCTCTATCCTATAGTGACTAACTATCAATATTTACAAATTTGTATAACATTACCCTTAAATAACTAATTTCATTTTGCATATCTTTAAACTTTAGCACTATAAATCACAGGGCTTATACAACCCAAAATGTCAATTTGTGAGTTACAAGTAACATACTACATTTTCATAGATACCATGCAAAAATAAACTTGAAACACCAAAAACTTCATGTAATTCTAAAACAAAATGAAGAAGATAATGCCACTAATTATGCATTTAACCCTATAATTAAAAGTTAGGTGCCAATCTGTTAAAATTCACCATATGTATTTAAAATTTATACCCAAAGGTCAACCTTTTTTACAAGTGCAAAAGTAAGCAGACTACCCCAATCAATCTACACCAAAAGTACTATATTCATTTATATTTACCTACGAAGGGTTATATCAAAATGCCCTAGGAGCATACCAAGTGGTATCAGTCTATCAAAGCATCTACTAATTTATTGGCCTATATTTTCCTTCCAAGGCAATAATGTGTGGCCATAATTATTTGATTTCTCAAACCTGTGGCTATCCTATTCTTGAATTGTATCAGTGAGAGCCATTTCTCTATTTTTTTGAATTTGAAATTATATATGGCCACTATTTTTATCAATAACACATGCCAATTTATTTATTTATCCAAATATTATAGCTAGTCATATGGAAATATGGCATATGGAGATAGGGGTGTCATTTTGATTTAATAGGATACATGAATATATGAATAATGGTACAGGTTATATCCCATTTAAATATAAGACTCTAGAGTTGTAGATAGAGGTATAGGGGTAGAACTGAAGTTTCTTGGTGACTATGCTTTAGAATATTTGTTGAAATAGATAATAACTACCCTTGAATATTTATCTAGGAACTTCATCATCAATTTCCAACACTAGGATTGACTCTGAAAGAAAAATGCTCTAGATTTATTAGGTCACCATGATAAAGATTAAAGCAAATACTGAGATATATTTAAAAGCCAATGTCATGAAGATATTAAAGATGTCACATACAAAACCCTAGTAGCTGGAGTAATGAATATAGTGTCAAAGAGGAAAGTGAGTCGAGGCAGATTTAGGAGATCTCCACATTATCTAATCACAGGAAAATACATCATTTATTTATGTTTTAAATTAAAAGAAATAATTCTAAACCGTATATAGGATATATTGATACTTCAAAAGCATATGAAGTAATATGAAATTATGCAAATATATGTCAATTAAATACCGAATTACAAACACTAGTGCGGATAATGTAACCCTTGTTGAGTAGAGTAGGAATGAGATAAGAATAAATGAATCCTATGCTTCCTATCATGCACATCTCCTTACCATTCTCTGTCATTCTTTACTGAAACACTTCTCCATTTTGTTGGGCTATGCCTGAAAATAAGGTTTTGACAAAGGTTTTAGAGTATGTTTATTAAAATGAAAACTCTATTTTGGTGGGCTACGCTTGAAAATAAGATTTCGACAAAAGTTTTAGAGTATTTTGGCAGGCTATTGATTCTTGATTCCTTAAATGATTTATTCAGATGGATTGTGACTAAATAAACGACTAATTATTTAGTTATTTTTATTTGTGTGACTAAATAAGTTTTTAAGCAATGACCAAATTAGTCATTTATTTACTCATTTATAGCTAAGTTGCAAAAAATTAGTAGAATTTAGTAATTTTTAGTTGTTGGGGCTAAATTTTTTAGCCACCTAGTCATTTATTTGCCAAATTATACTAGTGTCATTGTTGTCAACAAGATAAGAATGAGTCATCTTTAATAGTGAATTTGGACTGTATATGTGTTTGCAAACTAGTGTTTTAAGTATCCACATATCTCTTCTTAAGCCTAGTCGATGCATTTGGAATAGGAAGGTGGTGGATTTAGTAGCTTAATTGTAGCATTAAGATGCTCAAATTTTTGTATAAATAGGGGCATTCTCTCTACCTTTGGTTACACTTTTCCAATTTGATTTCTTCATATGTTGTTATGTTGTAGTTTTCTATGCAATCATATTTTAGAGAGATTTTGTGAGAAGGGGAGTTGCTTGTGCATTTGCAATTGTTGAGAGTTTTTGATGAAAGGCTAGAGTTTGGTGATAGGCTGAGTCTAGAAGGAGTAGCAAGCAGATTTGTGGAGGTTGAGCTTGGAAACTAGTATTATCAGTTGGGCTATATTTCCAAGCATGTATATTTCTATCACTCTATTCTTTATGTTGAATTTTATTTATCTAAAAATGTCTTTGTTTGGGAAATAATTATTTTAATTCATGTTATGTTTTTTTTTTATGAACTTGGTTTATTTCTTACTTTGGATAAGCTTACACAATTCTTGAAAGAGTCTAGTTTTGGTGAAACCTCGTTATTGGGATATACATATATACCATATATATTAGATTTTGAGTGGTTATGTTGCTTTTGGGAACTACACTAAGTTAAGATTATATGAATATTGCATAAGTTGTGAAGTATTAGATGATTTTTCTTTGAATTACTTAAGTGGAATGTCAATTGAACATGGGTTTTTATCTTGGTTATTCCTAGGGTTAGGATAACCCATGGGAAAGGGTGTAACCTAGTTAGTCAATATGACATATCATCATCTTTTTATAGGAATGTATGTTATGTGTGTAAGAGTATGAATGGTCAAATACCAAATCAAGTTAAGGGTGGGTGAACATACAACCTACACTCGATGTACTGGGTGTTGAATTCTTTGGCCAAAGTAGTGTAAGTAGCCACTATTTACACTATCAGTTCATTGTGATCCAGGGATGCAAACTAGGTAGGGAATGTAGTACATGTTGGTTGTAGCCAATGTATGGTAGCTCTAGATTTTAGGACACAACACCATGCTTAGGAAGACTAGTATTATTAGGTTTCCAACCAAATCTCTTCATCAAAGGGTAGGGTCATCTTACCAATTAGGTAAATATGTGGGGACTGCAATAAGTCCGTGGTTGGCAAAAAATTGCTTGAGTGATGGTCTCCCTCATATAGTTGGTGGACAATATTTGATCATGTATGCCAAAAAAGACATATAGACCATTTTATATTTTTTCCATCCTACAAAGTTGACTACAATCTCACCACAATCATGTTAGGCGAAAAAGAAAAAATTAGACTTGATAAATTTTCATAGACATGACATGACATAATCTAATCAAATAAAAGACATCATTGATAGGTATGGATAGAAAATATAGAGACCATTCCACAATTATATAATCCTATGGTTCTTGTAAATTACATTGTAGGTCAGTCACAAAAAAGACAAGACAAGTCTAGTTAGGTTACCCCCAAGCTAGATGACGAGACATAAGACATCAAGACATATTTTTTTAAACCATTTTGTAACTTTTTTGAAAATTAGGTAGATGTGATAGCCACCCCTTAGAATGATGTGTTCTATTGAGAGGAGCACATATCATTCTAAGGAGAAGAGAAATGGAAGAGATTTTATGGCATGAGATAAAGAGTGAGATGTATTCATGGAATGTTTTCACATGAGGGACAACACATATAAACTACAAAATCATAGAATAAAAAAGTAGAGATGAAGAAATCAAGATCAAAGGGGGATCCAATTATTCAAGGTCGGAACTACTCATAGACATAGATAAATAAGTATAATATAATATGTATGAATTTTCATCACACCCTAAATAGATCATAAGAGGAAGGAGAGCACATGAAGATGAAATAAAAATAAAAATCAGGTCAACATGGAAGAGGACTAAATTCCCCGATGCTTTGTATTGCTCCCGACATTGAAAAGAAAAGTCTACAACATAGAGAAGAATGATTATACAAATAGAAGAAGTGTATGACATGTTTTTCTCTCGTGTATCCAAGCACCTATAAGGGTAGAAAGCGTCCTCCAAGCAAGAGCACAAAAATAAATAGACAAGAATGGGGGAACTCAAAAAATATATATAACTAATCTAAAAATGATGAAGATGTGTCACTCTAGTGTAAAACCTCCAACAAGTCATCCTACTTCCGCTCTAGATTATCATAAGGTGAGGGAAGATGATCCTATAAAGGGGATAGCTAGGGTGGTACCAAATGATTCGCCTATTGCAAGAACCAAGGAAGAAGCACCCTCAAGGTCATCTTCGCTAAGCTGATGTGAGACTAGAGTCATTGATCTAGCAAAGATTAACGATAAAGTCAGAATTTACTCCTACGAGTCAAACATGCACTTATCAGGAGTGACATCTTGCAATTGGATAGGAGAAGGATGAGACACTCGAGAATCACTACTGACCTCGAGAAGAGGGGAAGTGGCTAATTGTGAGGCCGATGTTGTCTCTATCACAAGGATGGTACCAGCCAAGGTAGAGCAAGACTCAAAAGATGAAGAAGACTTTTCTCGACCATCGCTCGAAGAGAGGTTAGTCTCTGACTTATTCTTCAGCAGAGGATGTGGGATCCTCAAGATAGAAGTGGGAGATGGAGAAGGAGATGAAGCCACATAAGATGCAACCTTGGTAAAAGGTATGTCAACTAGTTGGGGAAAATGAGGAAGAGTTGGAAGAGAGGCGATAAGAGGTGGCTCTACAAAAGGATCAATGAACACCTACACCCTTTTAGGGTGAGATTCATCAATATTTATTGAGGAAGATGGAAGAGACATAAAGGTAATGGGAACTAAAGAAAAAGGAGAAGCAAAGACATGCACAATAGAAATAGAAGCAGCAAAAGAAAAAAGAGAAGGATCCTCTTTGGTCTTGTTTGAAGCTTCACACTCCTGAGCCAAGGCATGTTGATAGTGCTTACACTCTCACACAAGTTTATTATGATAGTTATAGGCATTATAAGGTGCAGTTTGAGAAGATACAAGGGGCTCCTATTCTACCAGAGGTGAAGCCTCCACAACCATTGCCAATGGAAGGGTAAACTCCTAAGGAGGAACAAGTTGAGGAGGCATAAAGATAGGAAGAGAGATAGGAATCTTGACAATGAGCCCCTTTCCTTTGTTTTCCTTAGGATCAGGTGGAAGAATAGGGGGAGGCCTCGAAGGTCGAGATAGACGAACAACCCCACAAAAATGCTTCCCCCTACTAGAAAGGGTAGGTAAGGGGACTATGGAAAAAATTGAGAGCTAGAAAAATTGAGGTCTTGACTTCCAAAATGTGGATGCCTTTCCTTTTTTCTGTGTCAGGCACACTAGAAGGAACATAGGACACCACAAAAGGTTGGGAAGTAGTAGAAGAAGATGCAAAAAAAGAAGAAGAAGAAGAAGGCCTAAGGGAAATATCTTGCTTGTCCTCACCCTTCGGAGGGTTAGAGGATGAAGCATGTTGTTGTGCATGCAAAGAGGCCTTCAAAAAATAGCCTGAGTAGGAGGAAAATCACTTTCAGGCATGGAGCCCAAAGTCTTATACCTAAAATAAGCTTTGTATAATAGGTCTCCTCTAGGTGGAAAAGGTCCAAATGGGGCGAGCCAAAAGAGATTTGAGGAGAAGCCCCCACGTGATACCAATGGTCTATATCCAGTGTCCTAGATAGTGTACATAGTACCCTCATTGGGGAACTTCAAGCATTTGTGGATAACTGAGGCAACCACATTCATAAAGACTAGCCATGGGATGCCTAGTCTAACTCTGAAGAGGTGAAACTTAGGTATTACGAAAAATGGTACTTCTAATGAGGACCAACAGAGAAAAGGAAACAATGGGTACAAAAAAAAGTCTATCATGTGTGTGAAGTGTGGTCCATGATCCCTCCTATTTCTTCTTATGCAAATTATTTATAAAAAGAGTATCTTTTGTGATAACAATGACCCAACTCATGGGGTCAAATATAATGCCAATGATGATAGTATTATTAACACAAGCAAGGATATACAATGAAGAGGGATCTTTTTTAGAGGAAATTCACATGAGATGAATGTAATATCAAGTATCGCATCCACATGACCTAGAGGAGGAATGTTATTAAGTGAAACCACATTCACATACGTAGATCCAAATTTAAATCGAAATAAGTAGCAGTGACAAGATTGGTAGAATGAGATGGAAAGGGATCTGTGTAGATCTTTAGTTGGCTATTAGGATTTTCTATAGATTTATTTCAGTTCTAGTTTTAACCATTGAGTTGGATGGTACCATTATCAATCATGAATCGAGACTCAATGATATTGGCATAACTTTTGTTCTTCATACCATTGGAGATAAGGCTTAGAAAAGTAGTTTGATCTTTGGGAGAGATATTACACCATATTTTAATAATTTTTGTAGGACATTTGTATAATATTTAGATAATTTCATAAATATCCTATTTTGACTTACCAAACTTTTATCGATATGAACATACACCATGTTCGCTACCACTTTATTTTTCCTTGACTCTCCAGAGATAGATGTAATGAACTAGCCATCTTGATAGGAGGATGAGGAAGAAACCTCATACTAAGAAACAACTTGATGGTACTCATGTGGAGCAACACATAGATGGGAGAAAGAAGGATATTTCATTAGAATAAATTTATCTCACTATAGGTTTCAAGTTCCTGACAAACACTTATTGTACGTCAAAATCAGACAAGGAATAGGAGATTTAAGAAAACAGGGATTGATAGAAGGTGATTAAGTAAGTCACCTTCTAATGCACACCCTACTTGCATTGAACGAGATTAGTAAAAGTGATCTTTAGTCTAATATTATACTAGAATTGTTGGAGGAACTGATTCACAAGATGGCCAAAGGAAAAGATAAAATTATTAGGGAGGGAGCAATACCATTCCAAGGAAACATCCTTAAGATAAAACATGAATATTTTTTCTAGCAGAGCATCATGATGGAACAAATTTGGATACATATGGCATTGAAATATGGGATGTGTCTATTGATCTCCTCTATCATTGTGCTTTTTGAACTTAGGGATCTCCATCCCTTGAGGTATGGGGTTATTTAGGATATAAAAATACAAGGGAGTATGGTGACAATAAGGTTGGAACATAGATTGAGAAGGAGATCTATTCAAAATTTCCAACTAATATTATGTCCACCCCATGTTCTAAAATAGAGCATTGAGGACGAGATCTATAGATAAAGTGTGACTAGTTGAAGCACCAACACTAGACATAGAGACATTATGAGTCCCAGATGTAGCAATCTAAAAAAACCAAGGGAATTCTAGTTTACTCTAATCAAAGGAATCTCCTTAGGTGCAGTGGTGGTATTATTAGTAGTATTGATGGAAGGCCCTATGTTAGCCATGCAAACAAACAATCCAAACATCATGATATTCAATTGGTGACTAGTAATCTATGATTGAACATCTTTGGGATTGTCCAAGATGAAAGTATAATGTGGGACATGGGTCTCCATAATATTTTCTATTCGACAAAGTAGTTCCAAACCTCTTCTATCGATAATTAGTAATTTCTTTAGACTATTGATGAGAGAAGTTGCTTGAGGATAAGATTATTCATTTCCTAGGAACCCTATGAGATCTTCATGTCTTACTTCCAAAGAGTGAATCTACTCAATAGGAACCCTAAGAGAAGCTTCCTCAACTAAGGAAGAGGAATATTTCGATGGAGATACTATAGGGATGTGAGTTTAGATTCCAAGATGAGGAGGGAGAATCTTGTAGTGAATCTTGTAGAGAACTCCTCAAATTCTAGACCTAGGCAGAGAGGACTGGACCTTCTAGATCCCATATCAATATGCCAATATATCCTTCTAACTACATTCCCAGAGGTAGTATATTGGATTGTGAATCTCATAAAAGTGTCATGACACGCTATCCAATACACATCCTGATAAGAGAAAAGAAAGGTTCACAACAAGTTCACCAAAATGCAGAGGAGGAGATTCACTACTCCTGAGTCTCTAGGATAAAGAAGAGTCTATAGGGAGTGAATTATCCTCAACTACCTCAAGCAATAAGCTCAATCAAAAAAGACAAGTAAAGGGGATATTGCTACAATGTTTTATGTTTTATGATAGTTTTTAGGAAAAAGGACTTCAGAAGCTGAAAGAGTAGGCCTCAGAGGTCTCGAAGACATTTTGGCTAGCTCTTTGCTAGAGGAAAATATCACGGCATGTGGATTTCCCCACAACATGCTATGGTCTCATACAAACCAAAATAAGAGAAAGTCTATTGAAATTCATAGGGCCTACTGACAACTTAGAGACTAAAATTTGATAGTTTAAGTAAGCTAATAAAATGATATAAATGATAAAAAAAAGTAAGACAAGAAGAATACTAAACATATAAGATTCTAATCTAATGAAGTGGATTACTGAGAGATGAAGGAAATAAATGGACTCACGAGAGGTCTAGTGCTGGATATTTTAGGGATTGCCTTAGTCAGACCCCATTTTGGTGTTTACACATCCACATATAACCAAGAAGAAAATGAGATAAAGAAATAGAGAAGAGACAATTTAGAATTACAATATATAGAAAGAAGACACATTAGATATTAATATGCTATCAAATAAATATGATAATTCCAATAAGAAAGTATGTACCCTCCCTTTAATGGGCTTGAGAATTTGGAAGAGAGTACACCACTTAAAATTTTGAGATAAATATGTAGAAGCCATGAATGTGCAAGAAGCTTGAGAAAAGTGGTGTAGAAGTGCTTGTGAGAATTAAAGTGCAAGAACGAGAATAAAAATATTGAGAGAATGAGTTGCAAGAATGAAGTTAGATTGAATAGAATGAGATATTGAATGAATTAGAGGGAAGAATGTGAGTTTGAATTAATATATACATGCAAGAGGGTCATTTTGGATGTGCTTCTAACTACAGAGGCATTACACTTCATAGATAGGCAGAAGTGTAATATCCCAAAAACCATAGGATCAAGAATCTTGTTACGACGTTCACACAACATGTAGATGTCTGTGTGTTGTGGAAGTGTCCCCGAAAAAAAATCATTCAACAAACAAAAGTGATAGGGTAAAGGACAAAAATAAAGGTGATAAAAGGGGGGATTTGCATTATCATCTTTATTAGGCTGAAGTGAAGGTTATGTAATTTGAAATTACATTTGGGGTGCAATTTTACATTACAATAATGATAAAGAAGATCCTACTAGTCATAAATCGGCTTATATAGTATTGTGTAGTGACTTCATCTTTGAAGATAAGCTCTTAGCTAAACTCTTTCCCAGGTCAATGAAAGACACGACCTTAGAATGGTTTTGCTCATTACTGAATAATTCAATTCATTCATTCAATGAACTTGTTGATGCATTCCTACAACATTTCCAAGCCAACATAGGTCCACAAATTAATTTAATTGATTTAGTGATGTACAAAAAAGGAAAACTTGAAAATGTGACAGAATTCATAGGATGATATTGGTTACTATACTCACAAATCAATCTTACTCTTCTTGATGCAAATGTTCAAAGAGTGTTCATTGAAAATTCAAAACCTGACATTAGAGATAATATCTTATTGATGAGATATATATCCTGCACACACTTATGTATGACTCTTTGTGACTATCATAATGTGGTTAGTCAATATGAAGAAGCATCCTCATCAACTTGTACTAAGAAATCTGAATCTGTACTTCAACATAACTATCAACCATTCAAGAAACAAAAAAAGAAATTTATCAAGATAAACACACCTCAAATAGCTAAACAAATTGAGCCACAAGTTGCACTTATAAGTTCAACTCCATATCAATTTAGAGCAAGAGATAGACATATTACATAATTGACAGATTCCCTTCACTCAATAATGTTGCAACTTTTAAGCAAGGTCTTAATTCAATTACCTCCAATAAGACCTATGAACACAACAAAACCATTATCTCCAAATTTTAACCCAAAAGACTTTTATGAATATCATCGTACACATGGACATGATATGAAGTGATGCATACATCTTAAACATCATGTTTAAGACCTCATTGACTCTAATCACATCCAATTGGGAAATGCTAATGAAAAAGGAAAGAAATTTGTGGCCTTACCAAATCAAAAATTACAAATTTTCACAAATCCAATAATAAATCACACATCCAAATTTGTGCAAGATTGTGATGAAAATAACAATGAGAATTATGTATATAACATGATTGCTTTAATATATTTTCAACCTCGTAAGGGACAAACCACTTTGTTACATGACATTTCTCTCACACATATTGACACATCTATACATGCACCTAATGGTCCTCTCTATATCATCAAATGTATCAATGACAAGCCTACACAAAAAATACTCATTGATTTTGTGTGCATAGAGAATTTGATCACTAAGGAGTTCTTGTATGTGTATGAGCTTTATCAAGACTCTTATGAACAATCGAAAGCATGGTTGAAAAATCATTATGGTTTTTCTCACCCTATGATAGGTTTGATCACTTTTCCTCTTAAATTTGGACCAAAATAATTAGATGTGTAATTTTCTATCATCTCAACATTAGACTAATTTCATGTGAAGTTACAGTATCCATGGCTATGCTCGATGAATTTCGTCTCGTCGTTTATCCATGAGTGCATAAAGTTCCGATTTGAAAATCAAATATACACAATGCATCATAGTGTGTTTAATCCTTTGTCTTCTTGTGGAAAATTTTCCTTAGAATATTTTTGGCCTCAAGGGGTAGAACTAGTTAAACCTTGTGAAGATTTGTTTTTTAAATCATATCAAAAATTTAAGGCAAAACACATAACAAAATTATCTCTTAGAAATATTCTTAAGAATAATAAGGCTATGGTTGTGTAGTGTAGAAAATTGTATACCGTAACAATTTCACATTATTTTTTGTCTCTCTAACTCATTGGACTTGATTAAGCTTCTAATTTTCCAAAATATACATTCCAAAGCCTAATTTTTACCATTTTTTGAAGGAGGACAAACATTGAATAAATGAAACCAACCATTAAATCACCCATAACTTTGAGTGTCCTAGAAATTTGGGCTAGGAACCATTCACCCATGGGTTAATGGGTCCCCCTCTTATCCAAGATCCAAATTTAAATATGTTGTTGTGACATTTTAACATCCAAAATTCAAATATGAAGTGTCGGGTTTTGGAATCTAATTTTTGGAAAATTGGATAAAGACCTATAAATACCTAGTCCTTTTACCATTTGAAATCTAACAACTAAGTGAAGAAGAAATAAGGAGAAATATATTGGAAAACTTATAATCAAGAACACTATTGATCAATTCAAGAGTAACATATCAGAGCATTATTACAACAACTCAAGATCTAACATCTTGTTAAGTTTTATGTGTTTTCATGTTCATATTTTGTGAAGGATAACATCTTGTTGTACGTCTCTAAAGAATCCAAGCATTAAAACAAAGCAAGATCCAGATCCTTGAAGAGATGTGTATGACTTCAGTCCTTCAAGGAATCCATAAAGGGTGGTGAGTTACACCGTTTTGTTCACTCATCATTCCTTCCTTTCAATTATCATTCCTATGATTGACATTACATCCATTGTGGAAGTGAAAAGACTTACATGAGGTTTGACTCATGTAATCCAATATATGGCACATAATCTTCCCTCTTTGTGAATATTCAGGTTAAAGGTTTGAAGAGAGTTTGAAGATCTATTTTGTATTGTTGTATTTGTTGTCATCAAAGTTGTCAAGCCATGGAAACTAAATTACAGAATTTATTGATGATATTTTGATAAGTTTACAACGAGGAATCAAGAGCTTATATTTGGCACCAGAGGACTACAAAAATAGTTTAAGGACCCCTCATCAAGGACCTATTTGTCCAGGGGTGACCCAATCTTGATAAAACACTTAGAATCAACTTTTTGTGGCATGTACACATCAATCTGGATTTTCCAGACCCACTTGCAAATCACTGTTTCTATTTGTTTATCTTCAGGATTTTGAATTTTACATATTAGGTCATATATTCTAATTAGGGAAATCACTCCAAACCATTTCTAATTCATTCCTAAGACTTAAAAAGATGTAGATCTAGGTTTTATTGACTCACCTAAGAGGTTGTACGTCAACTATACACCTTGTTAATTTTCATCTTAATAAAATCCTAGAAATGATGGTCCATGTACATAGGTTTTGGGAATTAAAATTAGGGTAACCACATTTTTATATTTGAGGTCATTCCTCTCACCTCACAATTTGTGGATGAACCCATGCCCAAAGTAAAGGCTCTTCTAAATTCATAAGTTATTTATGCTAGAGTTCCTCTACCTATATCATACAAGAGACCAAAAGACAATCAAAATGTTATCTTTGTACCATCAAAATAAAAATGAGTGTATAGACCTAAAGAGAAAGTGGTCTCCCAACCCTTCGTGGTCCCTATAGTTCCTCCCCTATGAGAAGAAAAGAGACCAATGGTCAAGAAACCCACTCTTACCCCTTCACAACATAAAAACCAAACAAGGAGAAATAGAACTACTAAAGAGCATAGGCATAGACGTCATGCTCTTTCCTATCAATTGGGAGAAAATAAAAAAACATTAACTGATGACCAAACACCTATGCAAAGAAATCAAGATGAGATACAACTTTCACCCAAACATGAAACTAAGCCTTACATGTCCCAACCAAATCAAAGAATAAAATAAGAACATACAACTAACATTTTCATTAAGCCTCCCATTGTGATAAAATTGGATGATGAAGATGAGAATGTTAAAATTGATGAACACGTGCATAAAGAGCTACCTTTATTATTTTAAAAATCTATGGACTTAGATGGGGGCAATCGTGATGATTCTCTTGATGAGAGTGAATCACCATGTATTGATCCTAGTGATGCTCATAGTATGAAACTTATTGTAGTCCCTTTGGTTAGTTATCTGAATTCCATATATGATGACCAAGATTGATATGTAGACAATTTTCTTTAAGTTGGATCATATGTGTATTACTCTATGTGTTTGCTTTATGTGTTCTTTGTGTTTACTTGTATGTGATGTGATCCACCATGTTGTATTGCTTGGTATGTATTTATGTTTGTGAATTTTATTTGAATGACCCTTGTTGCTCCATTGGCACAAGGATATAAATGAAATGAATATGTTGTGACATTATTCTATTTTTATCTCCATTCTTTTATATGTCATAAAATTTGTTCTCTTTGGTCTTGTATTTTCCTTTTGGGGATGATGCAAGGTGTTGAGGAATTTAGGTCTCTTTCATATTGAATTGAAATTTTGTTTGTTATCTCTCTATATGTCATTCTTCCATTGTGTTTTCTATTCCATGAGTATTTGGGGAATGATGTCAGTTTTGAGCTCATTTACACTATGGTAGCAAAGCTATATATTGACCTCAGATCTGTCCATCCCTTCTGTGTTCATCTTTTGTTTTGATTATTGCATTGCATTTGGGGGAAACCTTTTATCGTGACATAACTTTATTTGGAAACATACAATTGGAATAGGGCTTTCCAAATAATCTCTCATGACATTTACTGCATGGAGTTTATCATTTTCTACCATAAAAAAATTCTCACAACATGGTGTTTAGTAATTTATTTAAGGTGGGGACATACATTACCATTTTTTCTTTACTTTGTTCACATGCATTGAACTTAGTGATACGTTGACATTGACATTGGAATTTTTTCTTTAATTTGTTCACACATGCTAAACTTAGTGTTGAATTGGCATAGAATTTTTGTAGCACCTTATTAGAGTTATCAAGGAGTATAATTCTTGGTACAAGTTATGGGTACACACCTAGTGAATATTGGACTTCACCAGACCTTGTGTGTTTCTCATTTTGTTACTTTACCTTGGGGACTCACCTAGTGAATATGAGACTTCACTAGTCCATGGTGCCTTCAGTTTGTGATTCACCTAAAATATTAGACTTTGTTAGCCTAAGATTCATGAATGCCTTTGGGTATGGATCCTAACATAATGCAACTTGCTAGTTCATAAAATTCATACACTTCCTTTGCATTTTGTGTTAGCATTGTGTATGTTTTCTTGTTGTATTTTATACATGTGTTTTCCTTTGTGCTTATGTTAGTTTTCCATGGGATCTTGGATCCTAGGGGCTTGTGCACTCCCCTTGATCCTTTGTCATCCTATCTCTTCTACATTTGGATAAGTAGACCCTCTTGACATATTTTCTAGTTTAGTGTGAGTCTAAGCATAAGTTTATACTCTCACTAAAGTAGGGGCTAAATGTAGCATCATAAATTGTCACCCTTGACAATTTCACACTATATTTTTCTCCCCTTTAAATAATTAAACCTAATTGAACATTTAATTTCATAAATTATACATAGGTCGAGGACACTAGCACCTAGGGCACCTATGTCCCCCTATTTTGGATCCAAATTCAAATATGTCGATGTCTATATTTTATTATTTGAAATCTAAATATTTAAAGTTGGTTGTCGAGATTTAATTTTTGGGAAATCAGAATAATTATGTAGAAATACCTAGAGTTATTACATGATTTGAAAACATCTAGGAAATTATTGGAGAAATTACTATCAAGACCATTATCAAGCAAGTAAAGAGCAAAAATTAGAGGATTTATTGTAGTTTTGAAACACCAAGGAATCATGTCAAATTATTGTGAGTTTATTCATGTGTTTATGTTTTCATATTGTTTGTGAGATATAATCCTTGTACGTCTTCAAGCAATTCAAACAAGAAAGTTCCAAGCCTTGAGGAGATGTGTATGAATTTAGTCATTCAAAGAAGCCATTGAAGGGTGGTGAGTTGCACCACTTTGTGGATTCATCATTCCTTCCTATCATTTATCCTTTTATCATTAACATTACCATTATGGAAGTTGAAACACTAACATGGGGTTTGACTAAGGAAAGCCCCTAAATGGCACAACATTTTTCTTCTCTCTTTGAATGTGCAGGTTCTAGGTCTAAATAAGAGTGGAAGAAGCTTGAAGGTCAATTACCCATTGTTGCAATCAAAACCCTACACCCTGAAAAATCAAGGAAAATTAGTTACAAAATTATTTGACAATGATCCAATAGTGTGATAAACGAAAATCAAAAGCCTTGATCTAGTGCCAAAGGACTACACAATCAGATTTGAATTATCCCTACTTGGAAAGTGGAACATGGGAAACCTATTTCTAGAATTTTTAGCTCCAAATTTATATCATAGCTGCACAGTATTTTCTTAGTCCATTTTTGAAGTTTTTTTTTGTTTGTGACTTCTCAAATCTATTGTATTTACATCAAAATAGTAATTTGCATCATTAGGTCAGTTGAACTATTAAATTTCATCCTTAGGTCCATTCCAGATTTGGTCAAGGGCTTATTGACTCACCCATCAGGTTGTAAGTTAGTCTTATATTTTTTCCAGATCCAGCAAACCCCCACCACCTCTATCTCTAATCAAATATTTAGGAAAAGTGACTGAACCCTAAAGTGAAATCTCCAGGGTTTCACTTTTTCTATGTTTCACTTACATAATCATGTATGGAAGGTTATTAATGAAGCTACATGATAACTCATGGAAATTTCAAATTAGATAAAGAGATAATAAATTAAAGTGAGATAAATCTGTTTTGATAGTGATAGAAAGTAAAGATAATGGTTCTAGGAAGGGATGAAATAGATCTATATCAAAAGGAGAAAGCCTAGGTGATGGAGGGATATGATAAGGGGATGTGTGGTAAATAGTTCAGATGTGCTAAAATCTTCCAAGTTGATGTCACAAATGGAGGTATTAGATACAAAATAATAGTAAGAGGTAGGTAATAAATGGTAGAGAATATTTATCATGTGGAACATCGTCATAGGGATCATGGATATTTAATCACTATAAGAACCACTAAAGATATCAAATGATAATTCATTACGATAGGTATGAGATCCTTTGGGTGAGGGAATGGGGGTGATGTTATGGGTAAGCATGAGATCCCTTGGGTGATAAAATATTTATTCGAATTTTTTAATTCTTTATGTGTAGGGTTTATAGATTAAAAAAATTAGGGTTATAGAATTTCCTTTTATAATATTATTTTCTTCATCTACATAAAAAACATATAAGCATAAATAAATAGACAAATACAAAAATGCACAAATTTTGTTCAGCATACATGATATAAGTGTTTGGATTTTGATGGACCATTGGGGTTTCGTTTGAATGTCATTCAGGTGAGCAGGTTCTGAGAAAAATTCCTTGGCTTATTTTTTATAATTTTTTATATATCTAGGTTTTAGGTGAAACATATTCAATTGAATAGGTTTCACTCAAAACATATTTGACCAAATGTGTTTCTCTTAAAACATACTCAATTGAATGCTTCATGCCACACATACTCCACATCGGGTATTTTTTTAGTGGTGAATCTTTGCCAATTGGTGAATAGTACATATTGGCCAAGTCGAAATTGGTAAATAAATCAAAACCAACAGGGTGGCCAAATTACCTAGATTTTATGAATTATCAGTCCAATGCATTTCAATTCACCATCAATTTATTTTATGAGGCATATGTAAGTATTATTTTTACCATAACAAACTATGTGTTTCAAATGAACTGATTACTATTTTCATCTGGAATCTCGGAAGCATGTATTAAATCACCTACATATTTTCTAATACTATTAAAACAACATTGTGTATCAAGACATGTTTCACCAATATCATTAAATGTTGACTGCATGTGATGAACCATTTCTCCAATTACAATTTATAAATAATTGCTTATGAGACCCATTTTGCCAATAACGTTAAAAAATAATTATTCTCGAGGAAACATTTCGCCAATTATCATGACACCTCCATGCTAATTGTAGGGCCATATTCACCTTCAAAATTGAAATGTATGTATTCTTTCAAGGTTTGACTCACACAACATTTAAATGCATCATTGTATAATCATGCAAGATTCACCAAATATTTACTATACCATTGAAAAATTCCACAGAATTGTCAAATATGGATTGATATAAATACAATAAAAACTCTAATTTATTCTTATATATTTTGTTCAATTCTAGAGTTGTGAACTCTCAATTCAGAAGATGGACTTGGAACCTTGATCGTAGGCAAGTTATACACTTACAACACAAGAATTCTTACATTAACGAATAGCAAGTCAGTAAAAACCTAAAGGTAAATGATCATTTATTTATAGTGTTATAATATTTTTTTATGTCTTTTCCATTCTTGCTCCAATCTTAAAGATGATATTGAGTAGGGAATGGGATCTATATTCTATGTCCTTCTTAAACAAGTAGACATTTTTTCTAGCTTTTCTTTGAAGTGAGAGATCAAGATGTTGAGTAGCAAGTGAAACAAGGGTAAGAATCCTTAGAGAGGTAAAGAGAATGGGAGGCCATAAAAACACCCAAAACATAGAGTCACCATAAAGTCTTACTTTGGAATTGACAATGTTTTTGATCCATCAGATCAAGATGGAGCTTCATCATCAACTATTTCACTAAATATTAATGAAGAAGGCATTCATAATACCTCACTAGAAGGTGGGATTGATTTAATTGAGTCAAATGAGGATGGAAATTCCACAGAAGATATTCCAAGGGATATCCTAGTTAGCTAGAATGAGATAATTGACTTAGATGAAAATGTTGGCACCGTAGATGATTTTGGTAGCAAGAAAAGAAAAGCCAAATAAAAAATGGGGCACAAGTGGTAAATGACAAGGAATTTTTACATTGATTGGGTGTCAAAATACCCATTCATTAAACCAGTGGAGAATGCAAACAAAGATGAAGCTCCAGTAGAATGCAAGTGTAATATATATAGTTGGAAATGTAAAAGAGACAAGAAGTTATAGCTAAATCTTGACAATATAGAAAAGAATATCGATAAATTTTATGAAAAACAAATGATATATGGAAAGGAAAAATTAGTAGTAAGATGGAAATCAAAGGAAGAATGTCTTCATGTTAAGAATGCCCTGAAATATGATGAGCATATGCAAAGAATGGTGAAGCTTTCTACATGTGGAGTATTAATTGAAGCTTAATTTGGAAAGGTAATGACAACAACACAACAAGAAAAATATTCAAATGAGTGTTATTTTTCATATTTTTTCTAGAGGGCATCTTATGACAGAATACCCATAATATAATAATTTATTATCTTTTTTGGATTTTCCTCACTTTCCTAGCACATGTTGGTCAATAAACTCTGATGGGAATGGGAAAGTTGTCTTTCTAAGGTGGAAAAACAAGATTTACAAGAGAAAATAAAAGAATCAAACTTCATTGCATTATCTTTAGATGAAGTTACTGCAATAGATAATACTTCTTGGGTATGTATGCATGTGTATATTGTACACCAACATGTCCACCAACTTCATCTTCTCTATATTCATAAAATGAAGGATAGTTCAACATTGCAAAACTTATTTGAACTAGTTAAGAAATATTGGAATGAAATTGGAGGTATGGATGACTTGATAATTGCCAAAAAGTTAGTGTGTGTAGGAGATGATAGAGTTGTAGTAATACAAGGTCACAAGAGTGGCCTTTGTGTAAAGTTACAAACTACTTGTTCACCATACATGATTGGAGTTCATTGCATGGACCACATAATCAATTTAGCATTTAGAATTGTAAGAAAGTTTCCTACAGTATCAAAAGTTGAAAATCTAGACCGTGAGATATATGCATACTTCTACCAAAGTCCCAAACATTTTGAAGAATTTCAAATTTTTTATTGAGAGAATAATAGGAGGAAACAAGCTTCTTAAGGATGTTGATTCCATATGGATCTCCTTGCATGGACCAACACAATGATTTTTTTCAAAATATCAATCCTTGATTGGAGTAATGTACGAACATCACAACATAGTAGACAAAGCTCCTAATTGCTTACATAGGTTAAGTGATATAGAGACATTCTTAACTTTAGATATTCTTCTCCCCATGTTGGATGAAATTAACAATCTTGTGAAGAAATCCCAAGATAAAACTATGTATATTTATGAATATACCAAACTATGTAGAGTGGCATGCATGATGCTTGATAATCTACATCTAGAGCTAATAGATTATCCATTTCAATGCCAAATTTTTGTAAGCTGGAAGTTAATAATAGATTTGAATGATCCTGAAAATTATTTATAGTTTAATGCAAGCGGGCAGTTATGTTTATTTATACATGGATTTGAGATACCAATGCACTATTGTATAACATTCAGGAACTCTACCAGAGAAGTAACTATTACAAAGGAAGCTTTTAACAACATTGTTAAATCTGCTAGTGTTAATTTAAAGGATATTGCAAGATGTATTTCATCAAAGATTTATGAATGATTCCCTTAAGAAGAAATATTTGAAGCCATGTCTATTGTGTATACTCAATTTTGGACTCCAAGCAATCGAGCAAGGCTACTTTTTTCACAAAAAAATAATTACCTTGGTCAAACACTTTTTGAAAATTGCAGAATACAATAGACAAAAAATAGGAGGAATTATAAATGAAATTAATCTTAGAGAATAAGCTAATCATTTTGTAGTAAATATGATTGACTAGTTTGAGTCCATGGAGAATCGCATGGAAGCGGGATCAATAACAAGGGTTTGGACAACCTTAGGTTAGAGTGAAATATTGTGTGATTCATTATCAGAATATTTAAAACTTGTTGATTTATGTCAAACAATTATATTCGGGTCGATGGAGGATGAGAGAATTTTAAGTGCATTAAGGCTTTTGAAATCAAATATAAGAAACAAACTAGACAATAATTTGGAAAATTGCTTGAGGATGTTTGCAACTAGGTACAATGTTCAAAGTTTTCCTATTGAAAGGGAACTCACAATCTGGAAGTCCATATGTGAAAGAAGAGGGTTGTGCAACAACTTAGACCTTGGTGGTAGTGGCACAAATGATAGTGACACAATGAATGTTGATCTTGAGATGTAGTTAAGCAGACATACATAGGGCAAAGGAAATGAAGACCAAAATTAGAGTCAAGATGGCTCTCAATATCATCATCAGAGTGAGGACTATGACTTGATTTGGAAAATGGAAGTGAATTAGTAGGTTTTAGGTATTTATATTGCACTTCATGAATCATATTCCAAACTGTAGTTGATGACATTTTATAATGTATTCCATGAAATTGTGATTCAAATAGAATACATTAACATATTATTAATAATTTCATATTTTAATTATGTCATACTAATAATTTTTACATTTACTTAATGAATCATCATTCAAATCAATTCTTAATATTTCATTTTTAGTGTGGATTTATGCATCATATATAAAATTTGCAGTAAAGTAAAATTTTAATTTTTCATTTGATATGTGATTTTACAGCAATCTTCAAACTTTATGAATTATTTTGATCAGTTTTGTAGTGTAGAAAAATGAATACCCTTGCATTTTCACAATTTTTTGGGCCCACCTTGTTTTATTTATCCTTCTTTATGGCTTAATTGGTCCTATTTTACGTCCACAAGCCTTACGAATGACATATTTTTCTGGTTAATCCTATCATTCTCCAATGTATATTTGATTCCCTAATTACTCTGATTGACATGTCCCTAATTTCTAATCGGGGCTAATACACCACTAAGGGCATCTTTGTTCGCCAGTGGTCCTGGTACCCTAATTTTGAGGCATTTGTTTTTGGTCCCTTTTGGTGTTTGTGCCCCAAGTTTCATCACTTGGGACTAAGATACCACCTAGGGCATTTTAGTTCTCCTTGAGTCATTTTTTAGATTTAATTTCAATTTTTTGTGGGATTTAACCTCCTTTATTCTTTGAATTCATATGTGACTTGGTGTGATATGATTTTGGGATATTAATCATAAACAAGTATAAATACAAGGTTCCTTCTCTCATTTTCTCCTAACAAGATATCTAAGCATTCCTAAGGAAAATTTATGAGATCAAGTGCATTGAAGAGAAATTCATCAAGTAATTGGAGCCATCATCAAGTTTCAAGCATCATGTCAAACATTTTTCTTGCATCATGTGTGTTGTTGTGCTAACATTTGTGATGTAGGGTTTTGATTTAAGCAAGCATTTCAAGATCCATGTCCATTATAGCCATTACACACAAGTTTGTAGCCTTTGCAAGGGTTTGGTGAGTTGTAGAATTGCATGTTGTTCATTCACCATTTCCTTCATCATTTCTATTTTATTTCAAGGTTTAATTACCAACAAGAGGTTTGACCAAGGCAAACCCCAATTCACTAATAATCAACAAGTTTTTTCATCTTGTCCATTTGTGTTTGCAGATCTAGCTTGAAGACTTAAAGATCACTTGGAGTGAAAAGTTGTCAAAGTTGCATTTTCTAGGTTGTCATCTTCACAAAAAGTCACCTATAGGTAAGATCTGACTGTTTCAAAATTTGAGATCCGAGGAGAAGCAATTACAAATCTAGGAGCTTAGGACCACATTCAAACCATTCATAAATTCAGATCGAGACTAAGATGGGAGTAAAGGTGTCTTAGTCCTCTCAATGGAATATTTCAGTGATTTTTCAGAATTTTGTTCTATTATCTGAAGATTTTGGTTCCACCCCAAAAAATAACAATGAGACTAAGACGGGAGTAAAGGCATCTTAGTCCTCTAAGGAATATTTTGGCAGTTTGTTTGCATTTCCAAAACCATTTTGGCATCTCCACGTTGCCCAAGCACATATACCCAAACTTGGAGTTTTTCATTTTCAATAATAAGAAGCTTTATATTTGCTCATTTTAAGTGTTTTGCACATCATAGTGTGTTTTCAAGCATTATCTTTTCCAAGAATTTGCTTGTTGGTGAACCCCTTAATTTGATAGAATACCCCCTCCTATGTCCTCATAGTTGTGTATTGACTCACCTTGAGAGGTTGATAGTCAATCCTTTTAGGGTTCTTAGGACATATTCGAATGAGCTAGGTAGAGTAGGAATGCAATCCACCTTTCCCACTTTTACATATTGCTCATTTTGGTGAACCCGAATTTTTTTGAGCCCTCTTCCTTTTCTATTTTGGATTCTTTTAGAGTCCTATATCTAGATTGCATTCATTGCATTATGCATCAAGGGTTTCTTGCATCTTGCATTTAGGGTTTTCTATCTTTGCATTAGTGAAAGTACATATAGGTTGTTGTTTTCCTTTATTGCATCATTACATCTCATTGCAAAACTGAAAATTGCATTGCTCATCCTCTTAATTGCATTTAGAAACATTATTCTTGCATTGAAAGTTGAAAAATTGTATTTCAAATCTTGCATTCAATTTCTTGTTAGTCATTATTTTCCTTTTCCTTCGTTTGCATCATTTTTTATTTCCAAACATCAGGTCCATGTGTAGGAAACTTGAGAAAGTTGTTTTCAAGCCAAAAATTTTTGTTTCTCTCAGAAAAAAATATGCTGGGACTAAAATTCCCTTCCTAGCGTCTTAGTCCCTCTCAACTTTTTCTGCTCAGAATCATCTCCCTACTGTTTTCTTCTTGTTTCAGCCTTTGAAACTACTAGATCTCATCAAGAGTACTAAAATTACCTTACTAGCATCTTAGTCCATGTTGACTTTGACTCTCCAGTTTTTAGAGTTTGAAATTGTTGTTATGTGTTTATGTAGGCTACTTTCAGTTTGTTGTCAGTTTCCAAAAAAAATTATTCCAATTTCTTTCATTTTCAAGTGCATTTGCTTAATTTTACATCATGTATATGTGCTTCAAAAAGTTGTGGATTTTCCTTAAATCCTTAGTAGATGTCTCAAATTATGCATTTGGTAATTATCCTAATGACATTGACTCACTCATGCTCTCTCAGCTCCTAATGCATGTCCTCCTCGTGATGTTGACATCATTGGAGAAGATGATGACATCATGAATAAGTTCCTAAACAATTGTTTTGATAACCTAGAAGCTAATGCATCCTTTTATCCATCCATGAAACAACCAAATCCCCCTACAATACCACCTCTTGACATGTTTGGTTACTTAAATCCTAAAACTAAAGAAAATGTTTAAACCTAAGTTCCCTACAATAGGTGAATCTAGTTCCTCTAGGAAAGAAAACATTCAACCATCTTATGATAACAAAGTAACAAACACTCCAATCAACCTTGAAGAAACATATGGCAAAGGATTCACAATCTTGAGTAAACAAGGATGCAATACAACAAGTGAACAAGAAATTCATCAAATCTTAGAGAAATTTCCAACTGCTGAGAACACAAAAGGGTTAGGATATCTGATGCAAGAGCATCCTTGGTTCTTGGCAATCTTGTATCAACCAAAAATATTTTGCATTCAGTTTTGTTCTTGCTCGGTTCTTTTCCAATTCAAGTTGGTAGATCTGGTGTTTCTTCATGTTTTCTCACTAGATCTCACGTACCTAAGGTTTCATTGTGGACATGTTAAATTTCCTTATTCCAAGTTTTTAGCTTGATTGGATCTTTTTCCGACAAGTTATCTCTTTCGGATTTTGTGACAGTTTTGGAACTAGCCCCAAAATAATTTCAAACCCTAATAGCTAGTTGGATCGGTCGTGGATCTCGCCCGACGCTTGTAGATCCTCATGGTGTGTTTAGATTTGTTCCTGGGAGTGTTCTTGACCTTATTTTTAGGTCCACACTTCATCATACACATTTACCATGGAAGAATTCCATATTTGAGGCCGACCTGTTCTTGCACATATTACATTTTCCAAATTGGAGATTGTATTGATCTTTCGTCGACGTGGATGTTTCTTGACCCACGGATGCAATATAAATATTATAATGAATCATCAGAATGGTAGATAATTAAGATCAAGTAGATTAGGTTGTACATAATGTTCGATCTATAGGATTTTTCTCACATGTAAGAGCACTATATTTTGAGCATGTTGTAATCAGGCCTGTGAGCCGAATCTATAAGCCTCAGATATGGCCGACTATATGTAATCAAGATTTCTAACAATAATAAAGTCTGTAACTGCATTTCTCTCCATATTTTGTGTTGCTTCTATTGTGTTACTCTTGTTGCATGGTTCAGATTGTTCTCCTTGAGGACCCTCCATACCGTGTATGCACCAGATTGGTATCAGAGTGAGATTCGTTCCTTGTGAGATCATCTGAGTTTCTACAGTCTTGTTGAAGATTTGTTGTCGGGTGGCGGATTGAGGATCCAACCCACAACTACAGAGGATTCATGTAAAAATGGCGAGAAGAGGAAATGGAGCACGTGGAAATGCAGACCCAGATGTAATGGAAATGTTTAGAGGAATTGCTACCAAATTAGAAGCAGTTGAAATGGCCTAGAGAAGAGGTTGACCAGTTGAGGATGTAACTGACAAAGAAGTGGAAGAACAAGAAGAAATTGCAAGAGAAGAGCAACCTGGTCTTGATCAAGGGGAAGAAAGGTTCATAAGAGCCCTAACTAGAGTGAAAACTAAACCACATTTCAATCCACCAGATTATAAAGGTAAGTTAGATTTAGATGAATTGCTTGATTGGATAAAAGAGATGGAAAAGTAATTTGATTTTGAAGGAACCACATAAGATAAAAAGGTGAAGTTTTCTTGTACAAACTTCAAAGGACATGCATCCCTTTCATGGGAACATTTACAAAAAGATAGATAAAGAAAAGGAAAGGAGAAGATAAGATCATGGGATTAGATGGTGAATAAGTTGAAGACAAATTCATTCCTATAGACTATTAGATTATTTTCTTCTAAAAATTAAAGAATCTCAAACAAAAGAAATCAAGTGTGATAGAGTATACGGAGGGGTTCTACAAGTTGAATATCAGATATGGACATTCAGAAGATGAGACCGAACAAGTAGCTAGATATATGACTAGTTTGAGGTCGTCTATACAAGATGAGATCAATTTGATTAAGTAGTTGAGTGTGGAAGAGGCATATCAGTGTGCCCTAAAGGAAAAAGATAAGTTGAACAAAAGACATGAGAAAAGACAGAGAGGAAGAATATTTACTAGAGGAGGAAGAGGACCTTTTTCAGATCAGAACAAAGATAAGGAAGTCAGTAAGAGTGATAGTTCATACCATAGAGATGATGGAAACTCTTTCAGAAGAGGAGGATATGGTGGTTACAAGAATGAAGGATATAGAAAAGGTGATAGAGGACAAGATAAAAAGAGAATTCATAGGAACTTGTTATAAGTGTGGTGAAGGAAATAGAGCATTTGAATGTAACTAGGGAGAAACAAGAAAAAGAATAGAGAATAGTAGGAGAGCAACCTTTGTTGAAGAGGATCATGATGGATCACCTAAAAAACCCAAATAAGGAGAGGTGATGGTGAAAAAAAGGGTATTGTGTCAAAGTGAGATGGAGCAAGAACCATTGTAGAGAAAGAATTTATTTTAGATCAGATGCAAAGTAGCTGGTAAATGTTGCAAAGTGATCATAGACAGTGGAAGTTCAGAGAACCTGACTTCTAAAGAGATAGTGACCAAGTTGAATTTGGAAAGATTGAAACACCCAAAGCCCTATTCGATAGCATGGATTCAAGATGAACACAAGATTATGATAAGTGAACAATATTTGGTGAAATTGAAGATAGGAAATTACCATGATGAAGTTTTGTGTGATATTATTCGTATGGATGTATGCCATATTTTGTTGGGAAGGCCTTGGAAGTATGATAGACAAGCTATTCATGATGGAAAAAAGAACATATATACTATTGTTGATAACATGATGAAACAGGTTTTGTTTCCCTTGGAGGATGTTCCTAGAACTGAGGTTTGTACGAGTGCTAGAATTTGTTTGGTTGATGGGAGGAGATTCCTTGATGGATTGATACATGAAAATAGGTGCTATGCCCTAGTTCCTGAGAAGGTTGTGATGGAGCCTCAAATTTTCATTCTTTGAGTTCCATTAAATTTTCTGCCACATTACTGGTCTGTCTTGCTATTCTGGAGAAGCTTGGGGTTGGGGTTTTATTTTTGCCTTCATGAAGTCTTAATGTTCCATCTTAAACCCTAGGTTGGATCTATTTCGTCATTACCTTTTTGAGGGAGGTTTTAAAATGACTTATGCCCCATTGACTCATCTAGGCCGGGCCCCTTTTTAATAAATTGTGTTAAATATTTCACCTGACTTTATTATTTCCTAAGTCTAGGTTAGCCCGTGCCCCATGTTTTAAGAACAACCTTATGCCATCATTTGTCATTGGCCTAGGCGATGTCCCCTTTCCCCTTTTAATAATTATCTTATTTTGCAGGGAAAGTATTTTAATGACCGTTCCCCGTGATCTTACAATGACATCACCACTGGGTTTCAACTGATTGTGATATCATAGGCATGTGCTACGTGTCTTAGCTATCGATACGGAAAAGGGATTAATAAAATGTTTAATATTTGTATCCCATTTTAATATGTTAAAAGGTGGGTTACTAAAAGAGTTGTGAGACGCACGTGCTCGAGATCGACGACGGTGTTTTAATCTTGACGATAAAGTTTCCTGACCGTTATGTTTGGTGCTACTGATTGCTGTGAGTGAACACGATCGTCAATGGTGGGAATCAACAATTGCCTACCATTGCATGATCCAAAGATGCAGGGTGTTTAGTGATTATGATATCACGGGCGGGCGCCATGTGTATCCCTTTGAAGTTGCGTATTGTGGTGGGCCTTCGACACTGACATGGAGATTACATCAGCCTTTTTGAAGGTGGTCGTTCGATGATCTGAAAAAAATGAAAGATCGACGGCTGAGGTTTAAATTCGCATCAAATGCGGTTGAAGCCGTTGGCACGGCATGCAAATGGGCTTTAATGGAAAATGAGACATCTACTGGAAAATTTCAATTGACATAAAGGATTTGATTTCATTCTATCTTCACCACAAAAGCATTCAAGTATTTTCGAAGTAGTTGAGAGCTAGAGATAATGTTTTTCAAGCAATCACAACAAAAGTTTGGTTCTCTACAAGGTGCGAAATCCCGTGAATTATTTTATGTATCACTGTTTCAATTTGACTATGATTTTTTTGAAAGGTTGTAGTGTATTGGTCAAGAGGTTGTTGATTGTTGATATAGGGTTACTGGTTCATTTGAATTGTTAGAAATTGCATAAGTGTGTTGTAATTTCACTTTCTGGGTAGCCCTAGTTTATTCAAAAATTTGAATTATAAGAAAGCCCTAGTTGTTTGAGATGGCACAACTGAAGCAGCACTCTGGCCATATTGATTACATGAAGAGAAATTTATATGATGACTTTCTGGATCAAATCCCATTATCAACAAATGATAGAAGGAGGGGTTTGATTTTAATGAATGGAAAAACCCTAGGTGAGGGACTAGTATGCAAAGACTATAATATTGCAGATGCTAGGGTTCCAATGACAAGTCTCAAAATGTTTAGACTTTGATATGGACAAAGAAAGCTAACCCACCCCTTTTTAAATGGCTGGAGATAAGACATGGGGAAACTAGCAGTGCCGAATGTGTTTCCTGACGTGGACCTACTCAGAGTAGTGGCGGCACGTTATGACCCAGTTACAAGGGTAATTAGAGATAATGATGGCGGGATTCTACTGAGCATAAGTGCAATTGAGATCCAACAAGTTTTTGACTTGAGTGAGGTTAGCTCATTCTTGGTCCAAATTGATTTTAAGGAGATGAAGTAGGAATATTGGAGGTCAAAGCCTCTTTTCAAGTCAAAGTTACTTCCTCCTCACCTGCCTAGGGTAGGCAGTTCAACAATTATTATCAGCCCAAATGAGCAGGAGCCTTTCAGGCTGAGCTGTTTTGCCAATCACTTTTTGGTATTTTATTCATTGAGCCAGAATTTGGGTTTCAACCCAAATATAGTAATTCCTATTGCATACATGTTTATGGGGGCTCAAATTCAGCATCCCAGCTTCTCCATGGTGTATGACTATGCATCTTTTCTGGCAGAAAAGATACATGATGGTTTGCTGAATTTGCTTGTGGGGGATGTCAGCACTCCTTTCTTTTGGTACTCCCTGTTAATGCATATGTTCCTATACAGGAATCCTGACTTTTTCTCAGAGCAGATGGAGTTGAGGCGAGATGTGAATGGAGAAAGGTTACCAGTACAGATGTGGAGTGCAGATTTGTCTTACAATAGGGGAGGTGCTAGCTTTGTGCAGTTTGATAACTGCTTTTCCTCTAGACTCAGGGCTCGGTTGATGGTGAATGTGCCAAGAGTTCCTAAGGATTTGCATGACTTCCTTCGACCGAAGGTGAGGAAGCCTGATTTAAAGGTCTGCCACAATTGGGGCGATATCATCTTGTACCCTGTGAGCACTGTTGTAAGGGTGTTTGGTTTCCAGGGAGCTCCTCACATTCTCCCATATAATGTACCATCAAGGATGGGATTTTTCGAGGTCATGTGGAAACTAGGTTGTATTCATGAAGACAACCTGACAGGAAGAGGAAAAGGGACTTTGTTCCTTGATTATACTATTGTTTCAGATTTTGTCTTTTCCAAGGCAGGATGGGTCCACTTTGGAAGGTTTTTTTGATAACTATCATTTGAAGAGTGGATCTAAGAGGTAGCATGACCTAGAGGGATTCTTTGCCTTATTCAGGAAACAAATTAAAGGTGGCAAATTTGTACATGAATTCAACTTTCCTGAGGACCTAATCATAAATGAATTTGACTTAAATAGGCAGGAATTGAATAAGGAGAAATGGATTGGTTATGAGAAGCTGCTAGCCATGGTGTATAAAATGGATCCAAAATATGATCCATTAATGGAGTTTACTCCATTCTACAAGAGAATTTCTTTCTTGTTGGACAATTTTAAAGAAATCATGGGAACCTTGAGGATGAAGAAGGTCAACTTGGAAATGGATTTTAGAATTCAGAGACCAAAGGTGAGGCCTGAGGAAACAAGGCCAACCTACCAGCCCCCAGATGACAAACCTCTATACAAGAGAAAGAGGAATGATAACAGTGAAGAGGATAAGGGGGATAAGAAGGGAAAACAAATAATGCAATCATCATCATAGCCAGGTCCAAGGATTAGAGTTCCTAGAGGGATAAGGATTTTGGATTTAGATTCACCATCAAGAGGTGATCCTACAGTGCTACCATCAGAGCCAAGCCCTAAGAGGCAAAGGATTGAGGAAACACAAGAGGCTCTGATCGATGAAATAATTGTGACTGATCAAGACATGCAGGTTGGTATCCCTTCCCCCCCTAGATCAACACAACTGGTATTATCTGATATGGATATCAAGGGGCAATGTGTACAAGATGCTAGGATGGAGGCCTGCAAGGCATTCTTAGATGATGATGCCTTTGTGAAGACTCCTATTTTCTTGTAGCTGATTTGGAGGATGAAATTGGAGGAATACCAGGATAAGTGCAAGAGAAGGAGAGAATCAAGACCTAACAGGTCTGAGCAGGAGAATGATGATGAGGTCAAGGCCGAACTCATGAAGGAATTAAAGAACATCACTCCTTAGGAAGGTAGGAGACTTGTGACTCAGGCTGGTGTCCTAATTTTTCCTGAGTAGGACATAGCTGATGCTCTAGCATTCAATGTTATCCTACTGTCCAAGCATCCTATGCAAAATAGTGAAGAAGAGGTTAAGGAAGATTTGCATGATTCTGCCTTCAGTGAGGAGTATGAAACTCTAGCCATATGGGCATTGGCACCCTAGGGAAGAAAACATAATGTAACTGTTATTAGTCCAAACCTAAAGGGAGGGAAAATGATCAAGAGAGCTTCTGAAACTTCAACAACAAAAGCTACAAGCCTGACGATAAATGTGGCCAAATTGGCCTAGAAGATAGTTCAAAGTGAAGAGGTTGAAAAGAAGAGTCTGACGGAGAAGTACAACATAATAATTGGGGAGTATCGTAGGATGTAGCAAAGGAATTTTGAGCTGCAATATAATGTAGATAGATTGAAATATGGATAGCCAGGAGAATCCTCTAGTGCTCCTACTATTAGGGCATTACCTCCTACTTCAGGATCAGTCCCCCCTACTACTCCAATTTTTTCTACTCTAGGATCCCCCATCCAGACACCTGCTCTCAGTCCTACACCAGGGCCAGTAGAAGAAGAAGTTGAGTATTCTGTGGATCCCACCAAGAAGCAAATGTTGAATAAGATCACAAAATTACAGGTTGCCTTAAAGGAAAGTGAGGATGGTGCTACTTCCAAACAAAATGAGGTGGTGGACATAGTTTTGAGGCATTTAAATGAGAGGGTGGATGGTATATTACCATCTGTACATTCTTTGTATTCTTTATTTTTGGATGGAATAAAAAATATAAATAGGGACCGTGAAATAGTTTTGCCTGTAGTTGAGAAGTGGATCCCTAGGGCCAATGACTTAGATATTATGTTTAAGGCTTCTAGGTTTGATGCAGACAATAGGCCCCAATCATTAAAGCCTACTCAAAATTTTGTGAAATCATTGAAGGGATTCTAGGCCCTACCTGATGATTTAAGTAGAAGAATTAGGGAGCTGGTAAAGAGCTTTGATGACTGGAGTGACACATTTTTACCAGACATCACTGATGCACAAGGAAATGTTAAAACATTGCAGCACTGGTAGGAAAGGGCAGAGGAAGTTATTAATGCACAAATCAAATTGATTTGTGATGATTTTGATTATGACTTGTTGGTAAGTACCATGGACAAAATTATTAATACCAGCACATTCTTAGAGTCTTTTGAAGGAGAGGCCAATCAAGTTGTAGTGAAGTATACACCTTATAATATTAAGGTGAATTAGGTGGTGAATTTTGACTGGCCAACAGATGAAGAGTATCAGGAATGGGTGGACAAGTACTTAACCGAGGAGGAGTAAAGCAGTGTCTACTACCGGCAACTAACAACTCAGTGGTTATGGTTATACCTTATTATGGTTTTGTCTCCATGGTGGTTTTTGGCATAGGTTTTGAGGTTTGGCCAATGCAGTGGCTATCCCCTAATGAGTGGGATCAACAAGAAGATGCTCTGGGACTTGGCGATTGTAATCATATTTTTTGAAATGTCACAGAGCGGTCCAATTGACCGGTGACATGTGTATATTTTTGGGCTGATGCTTGTTTGCTCCTTCATTCTCTATAAGAAGGATTTCAAGGCCAGAAATAAGGGTTGGCAAGTTAGATATTTTGAGGTCAAGTCTAGGCATAGTTGCAGAGAAAGTTTTAAAGCCTGATTGTTTCAGTGTAAATGCAATTTAGGTTTTGTGTCATTCTATAGTCGGATTTTGGGTTTATGAAGATTTGATGTTTCATAATAGTACTTGCATTTGAGTTATAATGATTCATTTCAAATTCATGTCTCTCCTTTGTATAAGAATATCATAATTTTGAATAATATAATAAAGGGTAATCACATTCATCTCACTATTGTGGTGTGTATGACTTTCACTTTGGCTTTAATTCAAAGAATGAATTAAAATGCTTAATTGGAGTTATAGATGGATATGTTTATAAAGGGATTTGGTAAGAAGTATTGGGTTAGGATATAAATTGATGATGTTGTAAGGCAATTATTGTTAGAGATCTTATATGCTATGTGTTTGAACCTATCATGGAATTTTAAATGTTTGTGAATTTGACTCCCCAATGGTATATGGTACTGGTCTAAATCGTATGTGTTTGTGAGGTTTTGTGTTTATTTGTCTCTGCTTAGAGCTTGCTACCAAATTGCAAATTAAATGACTATCTTAAGTTGTGACATGTTGTTGTAATCACCTCATGCTCCAAGTAGTTGGTATTATTGATGAAAAGCCAATTCAATTCAGTATTACCCTATTCTATTGAGCTATTAAATGGGATTATCTGTTAATTGTTAATGATTGTTTATAAGTTCAGTGTAGAGATTATAAACACATTATAGGGACCACCCTCCTAGGTTTTGCAGAGCCTGAAGTGTAGGAGGTTTATTTTTAAAATCCTCGTCAATTGGTCCAGGTAGTTCGAGCTACCCTCGATTAGAATTGGAAATTCTATAGGTAGAATTGAAGATATACTTGGTTACAGTAAAAACAACCAACAGGTTGAAAATTTGAAGCATGTAGAACAACAACCTGAGGAGATAAAAGAGTTTCTAACAGAATATAAATCTATTATTTTAGATAATGTACCTGATGGATTGCCACCTATGAGGAGTATTAGTCATTCCATGGATCTGATTCTTGGAGCTATTTTGTCTAACAAAGCAGCACATTCAATGACACTGGCAGAAAATGAAGAATTGAATAGACAAGTGCAAGAATTGTTGAGAAAAGGTTTGATCAGAGAAAGCTTGAGTCCTTGTGCAGTACCTACTATATTGGCACCTAAGAAGGATGGAGAATGGAGGATGTGTACAGACTCTAGATCCATAAACAGGATCACAGTGAAACATATATTTCCTTTGCCCTAGATGGATGGCATTATGGATTGTTTGAGTGGAGCTAAGTAATTTAAAAAGATAGACTTAAAGAGTGGATATCATCAAATCAGATTCAAAGAAGGAGATGAGTGGAAAAAAACATTCAAGAAAAATGATGGATTGTATGAATGGTTGGTGATGCCTTTTGGACTGAAAAATGCACCAAGTACTTTCATGAGGTTGATGAATGATGTATTGAAGAAATTATTGGGTAAGTTTGTGATTGTCTATTTGGATGACATTTTTATTTTTAGTAAGACTAGAGAAGAACATTTGTTGCACACAAGACAAGTTTTGCAGAGGTTGAGGGAAGAGCAGTTGCTGATAAACATTAAGAAGTTTAGTTTCATGAAGGAGTAGTTGGTATATCTAGGATTTTTGATATTAGTGGATGGATTGAAGATGGATCTTGAGAGAATAAGATCTATTGTTGAATTCCCTACACCTAAAAGCATTGGAGAAGTAAGATAATTTCATGGATTCTAGTTTCTATCAAAAGTTCATTAGGAATTCTAGTTTTATTTGCAGCCCTATGACAGAAACAATGAGAGGGGATAGCAAGGATTTTAGATGGACATCTCGAGAAGAAAAAAAATTGAGTTACTAAAGTAGAAGGTGACTAATCAACTTGTGTTGCCTTTACCATATTTCAACAGTATTTTGAGTAGATTGTGATGCAAGTGGAAATGCAATTGGAGTAGTATTGAGTCAAGAAGGAAGACTAGCGGCTTATTTCAGTGAGAAGTTGAATGATGCTAGGAAAAGATATTCAGTGTATGATCAGGAGTTCTATGCCATAGTTCAAGCTTTGAAGAAGTGTAGAAATTATTTTTTATCTAAGGAGTTTGTGTTGTATATGGATCATCAAGCTTTGCAGTATTTGAGTAGTCAAGGTAAGTTGAATCAGAAACACATGAGATGGGTAGATTTCTTGCACAGATATACTTTTTTTTTTATTCATAGGAGTGGAAAGTCAAATAGAGTTGGTGATGCCTTGAGTAGGAGAAGAATTTTTCTAGCACAGATGAGAGTGGAAGTATTAGGCTTTGAAGAGTTGATGAACTTGTATAAAGAAGACCCAGATTTTGCAGAACCTTGGGGAGCATGTAAAGAACCAGTCTTGGAGGATATGAGTCAGTGGTTGGATTATTTCATTCAAGAGGATATGTTCTTAAAAGGAAATCAGTTGTGTATACCCTAAAATTCAATGAGGGATAACTTGATAAAAGAGAAACATAGTGAAGGATTGCCAAGACACTTTGGGATTGATAAGATAGTAGCATTGGTGAGTGAGAATTACTTTTGGCCATAGATTCATAAGGATTTTTTAAGAAACTTGTACAGAGTTGAAGAGTTTTTCAAGTTGCAAAAGGAGGTAGTCAGAATGTTGGATTGTATAAACCTTTGACAGTACCAAAAATACCTTGGGAGGATATCAACATGGATTTCATACTTGGTTTTCCTAAGACACAGAGAGTTAATGATTCGGTATTTGTGGTGGTTGACAGATTTTCAAAGATGGAACATTTCATACCTTGTAAGATGACAACCGATGCAGTACATGTAGCTAACTTTTCTTATGGAGAAGTGGTCAAATTGCATGGATTACCTAGGAGTATTGTTTCAGACAGAGATACCAAATTTGTTGGTTACTTTTGGAGGACACTTTGGAAGAAGTTGAAGACATATTTGAAGTTCAGTTCTACTTTTCACCCATAGACTGATGGATAGACAGAGGTAGTAAATAGGAGTTTGGGAAATTTGATAAGATTTTTGGTTGGAGAAAAGACGGGAAGTTGGGATTTAGCCCTTGCACAAGCAAAATTTTCCTACAATAATTCAGTGAATAAGAGTACTGGAAAAACACCTTTTGAGATTGTTACTAGAGTTCATCCTATAGGTATATCATAATTGCAAGACATTAGTAAGGAAGATAAAAGGAGTGAAAAATCAGAGGAATTTGCAGAATATATGAAGAAAGTGAAAATTCAATTGAAGTAGTAGTTGGAAGATATGAACCAAAAGTATAAGGAGAAGGTAGATGAAAAGAGGAGACATAAGGAATTTGAAGTTGGAGAAGAAGTGATGGTGTATTTGAGGAAGGAGAGATTTCCAATTGGCACATACAGTAAGCTCAAGATGAAGAAATTTGGACCCTATAGGATTTTGAGGAAATTTGATTCAAGAAATACATATGAAGTAGAGTTACCATATGACATGGGTATTTCACCTATATTCAATATTGAAGATCTTCATCAGTACCATGAAGTAGAATTCGGTGAAGATATTAGAGAAAAATTGGAACAAATTCCTAAACAACAATCGGATGGGATAGAAGAGATTCTAGATGTCAAAGATGGAAGAAAGACTCATGCAAGATAGTACAAAGAATATCTTGTGAAATGGAAGGGTAGACCAGTGGAGGATTCTTGTTGGATTTCTCAGGCTGAGGTAGACCATCTTGGTTTTCCTTTAACCCTGAAAAAGTGAGGGACTCACTTTTCATTAACCCAAGATGTCTGATGTAGGAGCATCCTTGGTTCTTGGCAATCTTGCATCAACCAAAAATATTTTGCATTCAGTTTTATTCTTGCTCAGTTCTTTTCTAGTTCAAGTTGGTAGATCTAGTGTTTCTTCATGTTTTCTCACCAGATCTCATGTACCTAAGGTTTCATTGTGGACATGTTCAATTTCCTTATTCCAAGTTTTCAGCTCGATTGGATCTTTTTTCGACAAGTTATCGCTTTTAGATTTAGTGACAATTTTGGAACTAGCCCTGGAATAATTTCAAACCCTAACGGCTAGTTGGATTGATCATGGATCTCACCCAATGCTTGTGGATCCTCACGGTGTGTTTAGATTTGTTCCTTGGAGTTTCCCTGACCTTATCTTTAGGTCCACACTTCATCATACGCATTTACCGTGGAAGAATTCCAGATTCGAGGCTGACCTGTTCTTACACACATTACATTTTCCTCATTGGAGATTGTATTGATCTTTAGCCAACGTATATGTTTCTCAACCCATAGATGTGATATAAATCTTGTAATGAATCATCAGAATTGTAGCGAATTAAGATCAAGTAGATTATGTTGTACATAAATCTTGATCTATAGGATTTTCGCTCACATGTAAGAGCACTATAGTTTGAGCATGTTGTAATCAGGCCTGTGAGCCGAATTTGTAAGCCCTAGATGTGGCCGACTATATGTAATCAAGATTTCTGATAATAATAAATTTTGTAACTGCATTTTCCTTCATATTATGTGTTTCTTTTGTTGTGTTACTCTTGCTGCATGGTCTAGATTGTTCTCCTTCAGGACCCTCCATAGCGTGTCTGCACCAATATCAAGATCCCCTTCACAACAAAAAACTTAGAGAATACCTAAAGCTTCGTAGTGATGGTATGATGGTTTTAGCTACAAATATCATATCTCCCAACAATGACAAGGATGTTGCTCAACCTAGAAAATGCAAGAGACCTTACAAATTATAAAAATTACAAACCCCTCGTCCACCACCTAAAATTGAAAGAAAGTTACAAATACTTATCAACAAAGGATTCATAACATAACCTCCTATGAATAGATTGGTTCTCTATCCTAAGGATGCTAAAGTCCCACATTGCACATACCATCAAATTCTTGGACATAGCACAGAGGAGTGTCGCACATTCAAGTTAATATTGTAGAAATTTCACTTCAATGGTGATGATTTCTATAACACCCCACCACATAACCCTAGAGGACGACACAATTACAACAAAAGGGTAACAATTTTTTTTTTTGAAAGTGCAATTAACAATAAACAATATGATCCACACTTAATGCATACATCCTCTAAGGTACATGACAAAGCTTACATTTGAAACCCATAACATACAAAATTAAACTAATCCATAGCATACAAATTATACTCATGAAATAAAGAACATAGATCCAATAACATTAAACTCATTTCATAAGATTAAAAAGTTCATAATAAAACCATTCAAAGATTGTGTTCATTCATTATAGCAGTTACAAGGCTCATTTCCAAAATGAGGTAGATCATAAAAATAATATTACAATTACAATGATATGAGGATTCTTCTTAAAAACAAATGAGGAGTAGTACATATACATAAGCATCTAATAGATCCAAAAGAACACAAGAGATGGTACAAATCAACTAGAACATACGAGCTCTCCAATCTAGAAAATCTTGTCATCATGAACATGAAGTGGAAACCCAATGGTGTGAGGTGCACATTCTACCCAACCAAGTGGTACCCGAAGGCCCACCCCCCATGCTAGGAGATAGTAAAAGGGCTTCCTAGGTAAAACCAACAACCTCAAGACACAGGCAACCATAAGACTAAACTGTACAAGTACAATACATAACATGATAGTTATATTGCTTCCAGAGTAAAAGAATCAAGTACATCATCTGAACAATACAAACTGTCGTCATAGAAGAAGTGTCATAACAAAGTAGCATGGGTTATCCTGGCAGATCTTCCTAGGCCCCGACCCCCATTTTGGGTTATCCTAGTAGCCTCTCACGATCCCTGAACCCACATGCAAACCAATGTGGAATCAAGTATCTTTCAAAGGGACAAGATAATAAAATTGCCATTCTAGGCCTTCTCATCTCATCTCAAGTCTAAATGAGCCCTTGAGCCAATGAGCGAGGCAAAATTAACAAGTTAAGGGTTTTAAGGCCTCCCCTTCCCCTAATACTTTTATTTAATTTCCATTGAATTATCCAACTCTCACATGAGTTATCTTAGCACCACTTTGTGCATTGATGCCCATTGATATTCACTCCCCTATTAACAACACAACGATCTAATCCATAAACCAAGGGTAAACAAAGTGCACAAAAATGGATAATAAATCCCAACCATAATGCAAGAGTCAACACATCCCATTCGTAGTAATCGGGTGTTAAAACTGGATCATAACTAGGTGCACTACCCAAGGAAAACAAAGGGCTTAAGAAAACATCACAACAACCCCCACATAATATTACAACATCTGGAAGGCTTACACATTCACAACTAATAGATTTCCACACTTACGTGGACAAAAGACATCATAATTAAATAAGCAATTCAGGCATGTAATTCAAACTATCATTATGATTTCCTTAATCTAATTTACATTCCAAGAAAAACAATAATACATTGCTCAAAATAATCTAGCTTAATACAATTTCATTTATAGTCAATAAAGATATTAAATTTAATTATTTAATTCAATTTCTCAATTTACATCTATATAAAAATCAATTTCCCTTTTTAATCATTTCATTTAAAAAAACATCTAACTTGTGCATTTGCATACATCTATTATAAAATTCATTTAAACATATATATTTAAATATATACATAATTATATATGTATTTATATATAATTATATATATAAATATATTATTTAAATATTTAAAAAATTAAATTACAATTTTCCAAACAATATAAAATATATATATAAATATACATATATATAAAAATATATAAATATATATTTATATATATTCATGCATATATATATATATATATATTCATGCATATATATATATATATAATATTTTATATATTTAAAAATAATAATAATAAAATCGAATGAGGAAGGCAGAAGAAATGTTTAAAGCAATCCTTATTGTTGGTTGTGTTCACACAACCGAACCCTCATAAGGGGCGTGACCTGTAAAGGCAGTGTTAGGCGCTACCTCCACAGCACCACCTCCCCTATGGGGGTGGCTGTGGGGGCAGCCCCAACCCCCCCAAACATAAATTTCAATCTATAATTTTTTTAAACCTGCAATTAAACATAAATCTAATTGGAAAAAAAACAATAATCTTCTACAGGAAGATCTTTTCCAATACAATTAGAGGTTTTCTACAAATTTGATAGGAAGATTGAAATCAATTCCTACAAAGGTTTTCCAAATATTCTATATAATCATTCTGGGAATTCTATTGTTTTAAAACAATTTCATCTTTTCAAAAGAATAAAAGAATTTAATCCGGGGCTCTAAAGCTTTCACGACAATCTTTCCAATTTTCAAAACATATTAATGCTTTAAAACAAATAAAAAAAAAATCATTGTATATGCAATCTTTTCCAATTTGAATTTAAATGAAAACAATAAAGAACCTGTTTCAGATGACTGAAGAATTGAAGTTTGAAGTAGAGCCTCGCCTTCAGATTCCAAAATTATCAAAGCCTCCTCCAAAATAATCCTCTTTTCCATAAATTTGAAAATAAAACCAAAGCCAATATCCCGAGAGCTTCTTCCAATTTTCAACAACCACCAAATATCATTTTCATTCTAGTAAAATAGCCTTTTTCCCCTCTTTCACTTAACTAAATGATTCTCTCCAAGAATTAATTCCCAACACCAGTTTTTAATTTTCTAACTCATGTCACAATCCCAAAATATCTTTCCAAATCAAACCCCAAGATATTTCCTCTTAGAGATTTTATATTTGTTTATTTAATAATTTAAAATCAAATATTAATTTGAATTATCCATTCATTTAAATTCACAACTTTATTTAATTAATTTAAATAATTAATTAAATAAAACTTTTATAATCTAACAATTTTAATATCAAATTTAATCTAATTAATTTTAATCACTATATAAAGTAAATTTAATTGAAATAATTAAATTACTTTAGAAGATAAATTAAATCTAATTAATTAAATCAGATTTAAGGATTCTAACAACATTAAACACGATTAAATAAATAATCAACTATAAACATTAATTTCCCATAGAGCATACCTTTGCAAAATAATTAAATGACAAGGCAAATAGGAACAACATGACAACAAAGCATGACGAAAATAAGGATTGACGACACATTGTGACTAGGGTTGTGGTTTGACAAGGAAATCCTATTACTACCTCCCAATCAACTATTCTATTAGGCAATGGACACACTCAAACTTGTGAATCCAGGTGTAATCGATGTCCTGTACCTACAATCCTGTAATCAAAACATTTATCATACATGTATATAGATCATGAACAATCACACCGTGAAGGGAAAATCATGGAATCATAGAGCACTTGCAAGTGAGTGATGCAATCGTGTCCCCTTCACCAATACAGTGTCACATCAAAACTCACGAAACTAAAACATCAATAACTATCGATGAACATATATCAATATCAAATCACATAATCAACTATGCTAACCAAAGAGCATGCCATAATCAATAAACATCAATATAGTGTACCATCACATCTAAATATAAAAACCATCATTGCTATAATGTTAGCAATCAAATAAAAACATCATAGTATTATAGTCTATCAAAATAAAAGCACTGTCTAAAAACGTGAGAAAATTGGAGGGGTGCTACATCCTCCCCCCAAGGATCATACTTACTCTTCGAGGCCTGCAAACAAATAGGGATAGAGCTCTCTCATCCTGGTCGCATCCTCCTAGGTAGCCGATGTATAATCTCTCAGATCCCACTGGACCCTAACCTGCTCAATATCTCGACCCCTGAGGGAAAGTCTCCTATGTTGTGTGATGACCACGAGCTTCAAAGCCAACTTCCCATCCCCTACCTATAAGGCATTCCAATCAAGGATGTGAGATATATTAGGGTGGTAAGGCCTGACTACTGAAACATGGAATATGTCGTCTATGCACAAGAGACTAGGCGACAAAGAAAGACGATAAGCTACTTGTCCAATCTTCTCAAGAATATTGAATGGCCCAATGAAGTGATGTACGAGCTTAGAGCCCTTCCCATTTCAGATTGGGCTCTTTCGTGGACTCACTCGCAAAAATACTCAGTTACTATAAATTGACGATCCACCCGATGCACATCTGCATACTTTCTCTACCTATCCTGTGCAACAACCAAATGCTCCCTAATCTGGATCACCTACTGGTCCATGTCCTAAAGCATCTTAGGACCCAATATAACTCTATCTTCTAACTGGTCCCAAATCAAAGGAGTCTGACATTGTCATCCATACAATGTTTGGAAAGGAGGCATACCAATTGAACTCTAATAGCTACTATTATATACAAACTCCACTAAATGGAGTTATTCCTCCCATCATGTCTGTAGATCCATCACATACATGCCTATAATATCCTCAATGATCGGGTTGACCCTCTCAATTTTTCCATCTGTCTCAGGGTAACATGTTGAACTAAATTTCAACTATGTCCCCATGGTATGCTGCAATGACGTCCAAAGAGCTGAGGTGAACATAGGATCCCTATCAGAAATGATACGATGAGGAATATCGTGCAACCTAACAATATCTCCCATGAACACTCTAGCAACAGACGAAGCATTATAGGATGAAGGAATAGGCAAGAAGTGTGCTACCTTCGTAAGCCTATCCACCATCAGAATAATGGCATCATGCCATCATGAAGAGTTGGGTAACCCAATAATGAAATCCAACGAGATTATATCCCATTTCCACTTTGGCACGAAATGTGGTTGCAGAAATCCTATCGGATGCTGGTGTTCAACATTCACTCGCTAACACTCCAAACACCTCGACACAAATGTAATGATGTCTCATTTCATACATGCCCAGAAGTATTGCTGTCAAAATCACCATGTATCTTCTTCACTCCAGGATGAGTTGAATAGGGTGCTCGATGTGCCTCTGTCATAACCAAGGTATGAAGATCTCTAAAAGATGGAACATAAATGTGGCCCATGTGTCTCAAAAAAACATCTGACTCTAGAGAATAACCTAAGAATCTGCCCTCAAGATTCTTGCCTGTCTCTATCTCTGATCTCACCTCCTGATACCAACTGTCTACAGGAAGTGTAGAAAGGATCTGACTCCTCAAATCAACACCAAGATTCACCATTGAAAACTCATGTCTCTATCTACTAAGAGTGTCAGAAAGTACGTTCTCCTTCCCCTAGATGAACTTCACCTTGAATTCATACTCGCAAAGGAACTCCATCCATCGCCTCTACCTGGCATTAAGATTGGGTTGTGTGAAGATGCACTGTAAGCTCTGATGGTCACTATACAACTCAATTTTTCCCCCCAAAAGGAAGTGTCTCCACCTCGTCAAGGCGTGTACTACCGCTGCTAACTCAAGATCGTGTGTGGGGTAATTCAACTCATGATCCTTGAGTTTATGAGACTCATATGCTATAACTCGGCCATCCTACACCAAAAATGCTCCTAATCCCTCCAAAAATGTGTCTGTACAGACAACAAAATCTCCAATAGGATCAAGTATCACAAGAATCAGTGCCCTGGTCAACCTTTGCTTCAGAGTCTGAAATGTTGCCTCACACTACTCTAACCAGACGAATCTCTTCCCTTTCCTCTGAAGAGAAGTGATAAGATGTCCTATCCTTGAGAAACCCTAAACAAAGCATTTGTAATAACCTACTAATCCCATGAAATTTTGTATCTCCGCCACATTAGTGTGTGCAGGCCAATCAATGATCGCTTGGATCTTCGCAGGATCCACTACAATACCATCTCCTAATACCACATGTCCAAGGTACTTAACCTTGGTCTAAAAGAACTCACATTTGGACATATTAGCGTACAACTTATTGTCTCTCAAACACTACAATACCTACCTCAGATGCTGCTCATTCTCCTCTACTATCCTGGAATAGATCAATATGTCATCAAGGAATACGAGTACGAATCTATCAAGATATGTGTGAAATACTTTGTTCATCAATCTCATGAATATAGATGGAACATTCGTCAACCCAAACGATACCATTGTAAACTCGTAGTGCCCATAACAAGTGATAAATATCATCTTATGAATGTCGGAATCAAATATGTGTAGTTGATGGTACCCTGAATTAAGATTTTTTTTGAAAAGACCGTATCACCCTTGATCTGATCAAACAAATCATCAATCCTAGGTAAGGGATATTGGTTCTTGATTGTCACTATATATAATTGATGGTAGTCTATGCACAATTGGAGAGATCCATCCTTCTTCTTCACAAAAATTTTTGGTGCTCCTCAAGGTGAAACACTAGGGCACATGAAACCCTTCACTAGCAACTCCTCTAGCTATAAGCGGAGCTCCTTAAGCTCCTTTTTAGTCATATGATATAGAGCTCATGAAATAGGGTCGGATCTAGGTATAAGGTAAATATTGAAATCGATGTCATGTTGAGGTGGCATCCCTAGAATCTCATTGGGAAATACATCTACATACTGTTGAAGTATGGGATGGCTATCAAGTGAAACCTTCTCCTCACTATCTCCCAACTCCAAGTCATCTACTGTCACTACAAAAAACTGACAGCCCTGACGTATACATCTCCTCAGTTGCATAGTTGAGATCATCCTCAATGATATGGGTCTCTGAACTCTGACTATCTTGATGTCCCTACCAGATACATCAATGCATCGAATCGACTTGCGTCAATAGTCAATAATGGCTTTGTGAGCCTCTAACCAATCCATGCCTAAGATGATTTCATACGACCCCAATGGTATAATCTATAGGTCTTTTGTAGTATAAAAGGATCCAATCTCCAACCTACAATCATGTAATAGGGAATGCACTACAACTTTAGCACTAGAGGCCAATTCGACCTGCCACCTAATGTCTTGCTTAATTGCCCTCAGTCTACAATGCAATACAAAAGATGATGAAATAAATGAATTGATGCTACTGAATCAAATAAAATGATAAACCTATTACCTTGTAACATACCCGAATTATCTACCACTGTGTTATGATGATCAACCTGGTGGTTGTCAACCGTAGCAAATAATCGATGACCTCTACCTGCATCTCCAATAGTCGGCGCTGACTCTGCTAGCCTCTAAGTATGACCTGATGTGCCCCTATTGGGACACTATCACACTATGCGACCCTATTGGCCACAAGAAAAATATCCAGTACCCCTACCGAATCCTCTACCTCCAAGAGATGTGGTCGACTATTGAACGATACCCCTATTATAGGTAGAATATGTACTCTATGATGGATGCTCATAATTGAAGTGTTTGACCCACCTCCAGTTTCTATCACCCCCTGACTGATATCAGTCACCCTGTCTAGGCTCAAAATTCTTTCCTTTCCCTTGTGAATTTTGATGCTAACCACTCTATGCAGGCACCTGTTGTGTCCTAGGTGGTCCAACTCCCTGATCCTGGCCACTACATGAACTAGTTCCTATAGTTGAAGCACTGCCTATCTATACTCCAATATGTTCACCCAATGCCATCGCCAAATTCTCCTCCATTAGTCTGGCCTTCTCTACTGTTGTCTCCATGATCTTGGGTTTGAAAAATCAAACCCCACCACTGATCCAAGCATTTAAGCCCCTAATGAAGTGTTGAACAAGTATGCCCTGATCATCACCAATACCAGTGTACTATTTGAGGTCGTAGAATTTACGCTCATATAGTTCTACTAACATGGCCATCTACCGCAGAGCATGAAACTCGTCTCCATGGTGTTGTTGCCAATGGTCAAATAGGAATCTGGCTCTAAATCTCTCGATGAAAATATCCCAAGAAACCGAATCAATGTCAATACGGAGCTTGTGTTGCTCCAATCTCCACTAGGTAGATGCAAAGTCTTGCAAGTGCATGATAGCACATATGGCCTTGGTGTTGCTACTGTAAGGGTGCATAGAAAAACATCAGTTCAAGTCTATAAACTATGTCTCAGCCTCTAGTCTGCTTCCAGAACCATCGAAAGTGGGCAGATGGGCTCTAAGTAGGTCTCTCATATGAGCGATTGTGACCGCCTCCTATTGTGCTAGAATCTCTCTTCATCTAGGTGATCTCTCTCCCTCACCAATATATATCTAATCTCTATCCTACCTCACCCCAAGGAAAGAAAGAGTCTCCTCTAACAATCAATGCAACTGAGCACCCTCGATCCCTAGTGGATCCTGATTATGGTCACCATGTCTCAGATCTTTCTAGGAAGCCTGTTGTTCCTCATGATCTGATTCATGGGGAACATGGGGAGGTGAGTCCTACTGACTACCTCTATGGCCTCCTCCTCGGCCTCGACCATGACCTCTATTGTGACCTCACCTAGGTGGCATGATCCTACACAGACATGCCAAGGTATAAGATAAGGTAACACAAACCTAAATCCTACACAACTCATAGCTTAATGGGCTCAACATTATCCCAAAGCACCTAGTGTTTAAACTTGGGCTCTGATACCATGTGTAACACCTCGCCACATAACCCTAGAGGATGACACAATTACAATGGAAGCGTAACAATTTTTTTTTTTGAAATTACAATTAACAATAACCAATGTGATCTACACTTAATGCATACATCCTCTAAGGTACGTGGCAACGCTTATATTTGAAACCCATAACATATGAAAATAAACTAATCCATAGCATATAAATTATACTCATGAAATAAATAACATAGATCCAATGACATTAAACTCATTTCATAAGATTACAAAGTACATAATAAAATCATTCAAAGATTGTGTTCATTCATTATAGCAGTTGAAAGGCTCATTTCCAAAATGAGGTAGATCATATAAAAAATATTACAATTACAATGATACAAGGATTATCCTCAAAAATAAATGAGGATTAGTACATATACATAAGCATCCAACTAATCCAATAGAACATAAGAGATGGTACAAATAAACTAGAACATATAAGCTCTCCAATCTGGAAAATCCCACCATCATGAACATTAAGTGGAAACCCAATGGTGTAAGGTGCATGTTCCAAAAAACAAAGTGGTACCCGAAGGCCCACTCCCCATGCTAGGAGATACTAAAAGGGATTACTAGGTAAAACCAACAACCTGAAGACACAGGCAACCACAAGACTAAACTATACAAGTATAATACATAACATGATGGTTACATTGCTTCCAAAGTAAAAGAATCAAGTACATCATCTGAACAATATAAATTGTTGTCATAGGAGGAGTGTCATCACAAAGTAGCATGGGTTATCCTAATAGATCTTCCTAGGCCTCGACCCCCATCTTGGGCTATCCTGGTAGCCTCTCATGATCCTTGGCCCCACATGCAAACTGATGCAAAATCAAATATATTTCAAAGGGACAAGATAATGACCCTGTCATTCCAGGCCTTCTTGTCTCATCTCAAGTCTAAATGAGCCCTTGAGCCAATGAGCAAGGCACAATTAACAAGTTAAGTGTTTTAAGACTACCCTTTCCCCTAATACTTTTATTTAATTTCCACTGAATTATCTAAATCTCACATGAGTTATCCTGGCACCACTTTGTGTGTCATCCCCCATTGAGAGCCACTCTGCTACTGACAACGCAAGGATCTAATCCATAAACCAAGGGTAGACAAAGTTCATAAAAATGGATAATAAATCCCAACCATAATGCAAGAGGCAACACATCCCATTTATAGTAACCAGGTGTTAAAATTGGATCACAACTAGGTGCACTACCCAAGGAAAACAAAGGGCTTAACAAAACATCACAACAACTCCCACATAATATTACAACATCTAGAAGTCTTACACATTCACAACTAATAGATTTCCCAACTTATGTGGACAAAAGACATCATAATTAAATAAGCAATTGAGGCAGGTAATTAAAACTATCATTATGATTTCATTAATCTAATTTACATTCCAAAAAAAACAATAATACATTGCTCTAAATAATCTAGCCTAATACAATTTCATTTATAGTCAATAAAGAAATTTTAATTTAATTATTTAATTCAATTTCTCAATTTACATCTATATAATAATTAATTTCCCTTTTTAATCATTTCATTTAAAAAAGCATCTAGTTTGTGCATTTACATGCATCTATTATAAAATTCATTTAAACATATATATTTAAATATATACATAATTATATATGTATTTATATATATATGTATATATGTATACATATATATGTATATATATATACATACATATATATATATATATATATATATATATATATATATATATATATATATATATATATATATATATATATATATTCATGCATATATATATATATTATTTTATATATTAAAAAAAACAAATAATAAAATCGAATGAGGAAGGCAGATGAAATGTTTAAAGCAATCCTTATTGTTGGTTGTGTTCACACACTCGAACCGTCATAAGGGGCATGGCCTATGAAGGAAACGTTGGGCGCTACCTCCACAGTGTCGCCTCCCCTATGGGGGTGGCTGTGGGGGCAGCCCCAACCCCCCCAAAAATTAATTTAAATCTATATTTTTTCTTAAACCTGTACTTAAACATGCCCGAAAGTGTCATACGGATTTTGATTCGGGTTTTTCATAATATATTTTATCAAGAACTTTCATCAAATATATATATATATATCAAAATGGTCGCTCCAAATGAGCAATTTTTCATAAAAAAATTCTACAGGAGGATATTTACAAATTTACCAGAGGTTTTTAATTTCCTAAGCCAAATAAATCTAATTGGAAAAAAAACAATAATCTTCTACAGGAAGATATTTTCCAATACAATCAAAGGTTTCTACAAATCTGACAGGAAGATTGAAATAAATTCCTATAGTTCTATATAACCATTCTGGGAATTCTATTATTTTAAAACAATTCATCTTTTCAAAAGAATAAAATAATTTAATTGGAGGCTCTAAAGCTTTCACGACAATCTTTCCAATTTTTAATACATATTTAAACTTTAAAACAAATTAAATTTTCTTCAATGTACAGGAAATCTCTTACAATTTGAATTTAAATAAAATAATAAAGAACGTGTTATAGATGCTTGAAGAATTGAAGTTTGAAGTAGAGCCTCGTCTTCAGATTCCAAAATTATCAAAGCCTCTTCCAGAATAATCCTCTTTTCCATCAAGCTGACAATAAAACCAGAGCCAATATCCCGAGAGCTTCTTCCAATTTTCAACAACCACCAAATATCATTTTCATTCTCATGAAATAGCCTTTTCCCCCTCTTTCAGTTAATGAAATGATTCTCTCTAAGAATTAATTCCCAACACCAGTTTTTAATTTTCTAACTCATATCACAATCCCAAAATATCTTTCCAAATCAAATCCCAAGATATTTTCTCTTAGATATTTTATAAGATATTTGTTTATTTAATAAATTAAAATCAAATATTAATTTTAATTATCCATTCACTTAAATTCACAACTTTATTTATTTATTTTAAATAATTAATTAAATAAAAAAATTATAATCTAACAATTTTAATATCAAATTTAATCTAATTAATTTTAATCACTATATAAAATAAATTTAATCAAAATAATTAAACTACTTTATAAAATAAATTAAATCTAATTAATTAAATCAAATTTAAAGCTTCTAACAACATTAATCACAATTAAATAAATAATCGATTTAAAACATTAATTAACATTAATTTCCCATAGAGCATATCTTCCAAAATAATTAAATGACAAGGCAAATAGGAACAACATGACAACAAAGTGTGACCAAAACAAGGACTGATGACACATTATGACTAGGGTTGTGGTTTGACAAGGAAATCCTATTACTACCTCCCAATCAACTATTTTTTTGGATGATGGACACTCAAGCCTATGAATCCAGGTGTATTCGATGTCTTGTAACTATAATCCTGTAATCAAAACATATGTCATACATGTATATAGATCATGAACAATCACACCGTGAAGGGAAAATCATGGAATTGTAGGGCACTTACAAATGAGTGATGCAATCCCATCCCCTTCACCAATACAATGTCACATCAAAATTAACAGAACCAAAACATCAAATAACTATTGATGAACATATATCAATATCAACTCACATAATTAACTATGCTAACTAGAGAGCATGTCATAATCAATAATCATCAATGTAGTGTACCATCACATCTAAATATAAAAACCATCATCACTATAATGTCAGCGATCAAATAACAACATCATAGCATCATAGTCTATCAAAATAAAAGAACTATCTAAAAACATGAGAAAATCGAAGGGGTTCTACAATTTCCATCCAATGATTGAATAAGCTTTAACCCCTTTTGTCATGTAATTGTTGTAGAATTTTACAATTCTCACCATTACATGACCCTTCTCATCACCTATCTTGGCCCATTCTTGTCTTGCACTCAATGGGGACAAGAAGCAAAAGGCCTTGTCCTAGTCAGGCATTTGTTGTTGTCCCTATGGTTTTTTATCTACCTTCTTCTTATGCAGATTGAGACTAGGAGGCAGATAACCTACTTTAGGTTGACTCACTTGTGCCCTACTAGTCTTTTTCTTTTTCTTTTCATGTGCGTATTGTGATGCCTCGTGATGTTATATTTGATGTTTCTCTCTCTTTTTGTATTCCTCTATTTGTTCGTTCATTCTTCTCTATGTCGTAATGTTTTCCCTTTTCATTGCTCTTTTCTATTTTTTCTTGTGTTTTCCTTTTGGGGATGACGCAAGGCATCGAGAAACCCTATGTCTCTTCCATGTTGACCCAAAAGCTTTTTCTTTTTCATTTTCACTTTTTTATTGTGTTTTCCTTTTGGGTATGATGCAAGGCATTGAGACACCCTATATATGTCTCTTCCATGTTGATCCAAAAGGATTTTCTTTTTTTTCGCTCTCTTTATGTCATTCTTGCAGTTCTGTGTGTATTTAGAGAATGATGATAGTTCTGAGCTCTCTAATATATTTGCAGAAAACACAGATACTGTATACACCTAAAAATGGTTTGGATAAATCTAATTAGTTAAATATAATTATTTAAGTAATTAACCTTAAATTCATCTATCTATAAATAAATAGAAATATTTATTTATAAGGATCACATTCTATTTTCTTCTATCTTAATTAAATAAACAAAATCACATAGTTTGTTTAATTATCATCCCCTTTTATTAAATAAACAAATTTTAATTGTTTTATTTAATAATATGTTTTCCCTCCAAAATTGAATAAATCAAATTTTCAATTGAGCACATGTCTACAGCTTTCCTCTCAACAAAGTTGAAATTTCACTTGTATTCAATTATGCTTTATCTTTCCCACCAAGTTTGGAACAAACTTTAAACACATGGCTTCATTTTTCCACAATTTCTTCCTAATCACTTGACGAAATTTTTTGCAGAGAGAAACATTCCCTTTATTCTTCTCCAACTACTTCATCTTCTACCATTGCTTGCTGCCACATCATGGTTTGCCTTTGAAAATCTATAAAAGCAACCTCTTGCTACAAGAAATGGATCCATAATTTCATGCAATCTTACTCTACATAAATTATATTAGAGCAACTTGGCATACAACATTTGGGAAATCAACAATTTAGAATCATATAGCAATCATATTAGATTATAACCATGGTTTTCATATCAGTTGCATCTTAGTTTACAATAGTTAATCATATCATTATCAGTATCATAGCATAAAATAGCTTTCATTATCAATAATTTCATCATAGTATATCATATATTTTATCATTCTCATTCTCTAGGTTGTCATTTTAACAATCACAGTGCACACAATTTGAGAGCCACTTTGGTTTAATAAATCCTTCGAGTTATAGAGCAATGGAATGATTTTAGAGATTTGATTATGTTTCAATTAGATTAAATATATCATTTGAATTCTCTAATAGTGTTTCATTAAGGTGTTTTTTTATTATTTCCTTTACACATATTTTCCACACACATAAAATGGCACCCACCGTGGGGCCCAATCCCCATTTTTAACATTTTTTTTGGAAAGTGATAGCAGATTTGATGTGATTCTATTTGAGCACGACCAAGAGTTCTTACAGTGCATCCGACAAATATTTCAGCTCATCCAAATATTGTTTCGGTGCATTTGATTACTGCTACGGTGCATCAGAAGAACATGTTGGCACATACAATCGAGAATTTAGTGCATTCAATCACTGTTATAATGCATCTGATAATTCTTTCAGTGCATTCATTTATTATTTTAGTGCATATATCAGTTCTTTTAGCGCATATGAAGTTTAGTGCATATGCTTAACATTTTCGCGCATATGACTATTTTTACAGAAAATTAATAATTTTTGGATATTAATCACTATTTTTTGTGCTGTAGGTACAAAGTATGCTTGTGAAAGATAGTTGTTTAAAATATTAATGCTGGTCAGATATAAATACTACAAATTACTAATGGTGTTTGCAGGGTTTTAAATTTATTATTGCTTTCCTTTATTTAAGATAGGCATTTAGCTTAAGTGAAAGGATAATTGAACCCCTTGTTTACTGTGGTTGAAGTGATAGGCCTATGCTCTCCCCTTCACTAGGTGATTAGAATGCTAGATTCACTTTTTATGCTTTTATTAACACCCTTAGAAGGCTTGCCATAGTGGGAAAAAGTACTCACCCTACGGGAATGACCTAAGTGGGAACAACCAAAGCTAGGTTTTCCAACCCACTATAATCAAAAGTGAATTCAGGGAAAGTCTGAAATTCGATGGAAGTGTGCAAGATAACCATCCCCAAAGCCTTTGTTCTAAAGGTTGGGAGGTCTCCTGATGGAGTTTATCTATTGCCACACTAAAAAAAAACCCTATCTATGAACTTTAAGGTAGAATCCAATCGTGTTAGTTTTTAAACACTTTCTATACCATAGTGCAAGGGGAGGGAATAATCTACCCCCAAGACACTCACCATATAACTATCAGATACCTTGGCCAAAAGTGGAGGATTCAACTTTGGTTAAGACTCAAGAAAGGCAAAAACATGAGCACCCTCTAGGGGGTGACACAACTGTGTGAGCTGAAATAGTTTCAAGATATGGGTTGTGGTATTTTTAGTGACCTTTTGAGATTGAAAAAGTGCTTGAACTATCTTTATTATGTTATACCAATGTAAATTGAGAGAATCAGACCTGATTCTAGAACACGCTATATGTTCAATGAGTACACTTGAAACAACTAATTACAAACTTGTTATGTGTGTAAATTAACTTTTCTCTAAAAAGAAATCATCCAATCAAAGAAATCAATTTCCATAGTCCACAAACAAGCAAATTAGGTACAAGGTTATTAATGAGAGGTTAATACCCTATAGACAAACAAATTCACTGTTTAAAACCAAAACAAAAACAGACTATCAAAATACTAAATACATCTAGAATAGCACATTCACTCACTCTTATAGCACATATAATCCATTAATCAATGCATAGACCCATCATTTTAGCACATAGGAGGAAAAATATAACACATAGGAGCAACATTCTAGTGCATAGACAAAACAATACAATGCATCCAACCAGTTTAATAGTGCATAAAAACAATTTGTTATTGAATCTATCAATTATTTTAGCGCATCCACATAAGTTAAAACCAAATAGTTGTTTTCACTATCAGTCAAACTTTTTAACATCAAAATTTAGATTTTTATGAAAACAAAAGCCTTTATAAATCAAACCAGAGTCTTAAACTTTCAAAAACTGAACCTTATAAGTGAAATTCTTCAAATTAAACTAAGATCTACCATCCCAAAGTGTCTATATCAAACACATTTAATTAAAATTTAAGTTTCATTATCAGGATCAGTCATCCTACTTCAAGAAATGAAGTTGTATAATCATATTTATCAACTTAGTCTAACAAATAAAATCTATCATTCTATTCGACTCAAGTCAATATCCTTGACACTATTTCAAACCAAGATCAAAGTTTAGTGGACAATTATAACACATATATGCCAGTTCTCACAAGGTCACAAAGACTAAAAATTCAAGAAGAGGAATTTAAAAATCAAACAAACATGTATGAGATTGAGGAGAATCTACTCAATAGATCCAACCAACATGATAATGATGAAATATCTGAAGAGGGTCTACAAAATATGCAACAAGACCCCAAGCTCCATAAGTTTATGGTGAAAATTATCTTTTAATGTTGGTTGATCTAGGTGATAAAGTTCCAAACGAATTTGATATTAACAGACTAAAAGAAACACCTAAAAGAGTTGAGACTGAACCACAAAATACAAATGAAGTGGATGCAATGAAACACCAACTACAAACCTTACAACAATAATTCCAAGATATGCAAATAGGAACTACTAAGAGATACTTGTTGTAGGATATTTTTCCATATCCTTTTTCCCAAAACATGAACATGATTCCATTTCCAAAACACTATGAATTCCCAAAGTATGATAAATACAATAAAAAAATAGACCCTCTTGACCATGTAATGGAATTTTGACCTATGAGCTTAGAGTTTTCCCATGAAGAGACATACTTGATGAGGCTATTTCCACAAAGTTTAGGTGGACACTGTATGGAGTGGTTCTCTAAATTAACTCCAGGAATTAGATCCTTTGAAGATCTAGTTAACAAATTTATAATTCAATACTCCTATAATATACAACATGATATCACAATGAAGGATCTTTGCAATACTAAACAAAAGAAATTTGAAACATTTCTCTTATTTTTGCAAAGATGGAGAAGTTTTTTTGCAAGATATCCACGTTCCATACCTAAAAAGGAAAATATGGAATTATTCATTGATCATTTAAATGATGAAATGAGTTATAGACTTGAACTATAATGTCCAACCACATTCGAGAAAATGATCAAAAATGGTCTCAAGATAGAAGAAGCTTTGGTCAAGAGAGGAGTCGTAAAAACATACAATGAAGGATCAAACAAATCCAATTCCTAATCACAACAATAACAACAATAAACCCAAGTTTTGGAAAAAATATAAAAATGTTGGAAACAATGATGTTGTAATTGAAACGTAGAACACAAAACCAATATTTAATTTAACAACATCTGCCACTAAGACAACTCAAAACAACAACCAAGGAAACAATTTAAATATAGATCAAAACAACAATTCAAACAATGATGGATCTAAATCACTACCATTCCAAAAGCCATCAAATCAGAGGAAATTCATGCCTTTAGGACAATCATTGGAATCAACATTAAATGAACTTATTGAAGTCAAACTTATAAAATTACAAGAGCCATGAAATTGGGATCCACAAGTCAAACCTTTTTGGTGCAATGACACACATTACTATGACTATCATAAAAATAAAGGTCACAAAACAAACAACTATTGGCAATTGAAAATTTTTATCCAAGATCTGATTGAAAAAAAGAAAATATTTGTTGAAGGACTACAAACAAACAACGATCATGGTGCTTTCAATAATCCTTTACCAAATTATGAGAAAAGGGGAATCATCTTCTACAGATGATAAAGGAAAAAATCTAAATTACGTTTATGACTCCATTATTCTCTGTATCGAGGTTGCTGAAATCAAATAAATGGATTTAGTGTTGCTGGTAATTGTATTGATGACATGATTGCAGCTGATAATAAAACTCATAATGCATAAATTAATGGTGGTAATAACATCATTATAGCTGATCATCAAACCACAAACATTGTTGCAAATGAAAATCAGATTAACATCATAAAAATCAGATTAACATCATAAAAATCAGAGAGAATCAAAAATATCAACCAATCAACATGACAACAAGGGGACAAGCTAAGGTAATACTGAAAGGAGTTGCATCTAAATCATTTGATGCTTCTTCTACAATCAAAACAAGTGTTTCCTCTATAAATTAGTACAACATAATAGATCAGTTGAAGAAAATACCAGCACAAATCTCAATATTAGAACTTTTGAAAATAACCAGCACACAAGGAGATCCTAGAACAAGCTCTTGTTGCCAAAATAGTACCTAATAACTTGGAAGTTTGTCAGTTCTAGGCTATGGTGTTACACTTAACTGCTCCTCATTTCCTATCCTTTTCTAAGCATGGTGATGTATCACTAAACCATCCACACAATGTTCCCCTCCACATTGAGGTTCTCATTCACAAACATCAAGTCAAGTGTGTTCTTATAGATGTTGGATCTGGTTTGAATATTTGTACTTTAAAACTAATCTATGCACTAGGATATTTAGAGAATGCTATTGATGCAAGAAGGAAAATCACAATAAAAGCATATGATGACGAAGAGAGATCTTCCAAAGGATTGATTGTCTTACCTATCCAAGTGGGACCCCTAGTGAAAGACATAGTATGCCAAGTGTTGGATAAAGAACTAACATATAATATAGTGTTGGGACATCCATGCATTCAAAATATGCAAGCAGTTTCATCCACCTATCATCAACGCTTGAAGTTTCCAATCAATGGACAAGAAATAACTATCTCAGCTGATTCAAATAATACCCAGCAATGTAACATGCTAAAGGCAGCTCAAGATACTTTTGTCCCTCATAACAGGGAACCTAACACTCCAAATTCATCAAACAATGAGATTCAATTAAATGTTATTTCAAAATGGGTTGAGAAGAAGGACCATTCAAAGGATAAAGGTATTGTTGATTCTACTACATTAAACAATGCAAACTCTTTATCAAAGCAATTCAAAGAAAAGATTTAGTTAATAGACAAGGCATGGGAGAATATTCCATTCAGCAATCTTTATGTCTTTCACAATTGTTGCCTTCACGAAGAACTTATAGACAACCATCAACATCAATACAACAATTATCACAACCTATCACATTTTTTGATGGCATATTTGTAAAGGTTGGCACTTTGATTGATGAACCAGAAGATAAGGTTGTCTTGAATTGGCTCCACAAAGATGAGGAAGCATGTACATTAACAACCCCCAACATACAAATGAATCAATATGGAAAAGGAAAGACAAACCTAGAGAATATAGGGTATGAAGGAAACGGACCTATCGGTAAAATGAAAGAGGGTATTTTAGAGCCTATTCAACCTCTTACACTCTATGCAAAGCACAAGACTAGATTGGGATATAAAGGAGAGGAAAGAGAAGACACAAAAGAGAAAATTTGTGAACGAATCCTATAGTTATAGGCTAGTTATGAGATAGAATCTAATGATTATGAGTGGGATTCACTGTCTGATGTATCCTTTGAAGATAAACAAATGGATGTAATACAAAGGTATGCACCTACATGTGAGGAGGGACAAATCTCAAGGACTAGACCCCTTGTGTTCTGATCATAGAATATCAATGACTCAAGAGAGGATGAATAGACTTTGAGCGAGATAGATGACTTGGAGGAGAGTAAAATCATAACCCTCAACATCCCTATTCAAAACTTTGACCACATTTCTATTCAAAATTTCACTACTATTGACCTTCATCAATCTGATGATCTTTTACCCTTACGACACCTTGAGCTTATTGACTGGGAACAAAATGAGCCTTCTAACGTTCATATCTTTGTGAATGATTATGCCATCATTAAATTTCTTTGTTCTAACAATCTTGACACAAGTTCCAACCAAGAAATGCATAACAAAGCTTCAAGTCAAGGGAGTGTCAAATCTTCTAGCTACAAAATTGAAAATGTGAACAAAAGATATAATGGTTAAAACTATTTAATGGTAGTGTTAGATCTACATGAACATGATGCCTTTTGGGTTGAAAATGTGAGGGCTACATATCAGAGAGAAATGACCACTATCTTCCATGACATGATGCATACTTTTATGGAGGATTAAGTGGATGATTTATTGGAAAAATCATATACCATAGAAGGACATCTTGAGATCCTAGACAAAATAATTACTCGTTTAGAAAAGTTCAACACCAAATTAAATCCCAAGAAATGTGCGTTTGGTGTAACATCGGCAAAGCTTCTAGGGTACATAGTTTTAGAGAAAGGTATTCAAGTGGATCCCACCAAGGTCAAGGCTATTATGGAGATTTCACCACCTAGATACATTGGTCATCTACGGTCTCTACAGGGAAGGCTCCAGTCAATCTAAAGGTTCATTTCTCAACTAGCAGCCAAGAGTCATCCTTTCAATCACTTGTTACATAAGAATGTCTCTTTAAAATGTGATGACAAGTGTGAAACTAATTTCAATCAACTAAAACAATATTTGATGTCTCCACCAATACTGGTGCCGCATATCAAAGGAAATCCATTATTACTTTATATAGCAACAATTGAGATTTCATTAGGCGCTCTATTGGCACAGGAAGATCCTACGAGAAAGGAACAGGCTATTTATTATATCAGCAGAACTTTGAATGGTTATGAGATCAATTACACCTTCATTGAGAAATCTTGTTTTGTAGTCGTATTTTCTACTCAACAACTATACCATTATATGCTAACTCACATAGTTAAACTCATAGCTAAGATTGATCCACTAAAATACTTACTTAGCAAAGCTGCTTCAACAGGAAGGCTAGCCAAATGGGTCATGATCTAGAGTGAGTTTGATATCCAGTATATAGATCAAAGAGCCATCAAGGGACAAGTGATAGCTGATAAGTTAGCTGAAGCACCTCTGAAAGATGATAATCCAATGAGCATTGAATTTCCTAATATAGATGTTCTTAGCATCATACCACAATAATGAATGCTATATTTTGATGGATCCTACATGCAACATGGATCAAGTGCTAGAATCTTATTTATCACACCTCAAGGACATACCATTCCAAAGTCCTACAGACTCAAATTTCCTTGTACAAATAATGTAGCTGAATACGAGGCATTAATAATTGGCATTAAAGTAGAAGTTGAATGGAATATCACAAAGTTGCAGGTTTGCAGAGAATCGCAACTGGTCATTAATCAAGTAAATGATGATTATTAGACAAAGGATGACAATTTTTTGCCACATAAGAAAATGGTGGATGATTTCAAAAATTACTTTTTCGAGAACAAATTTGAACAGATACCAAGGGTAGATAACAAAGCTATTGATGCAATGGCAACAATTGCTTCTCTCTTGTAGATATTAAAAAATAAAAAATGTTATGAGTTTATGGTGCAACAAGTGTCAAATCCCACCTATGACAACCCCGAATCCCAAGTGATATACCATATCATTGACCCTAAAACCTCCATCTATGGGAAGATCTATTCTTACTTGAAAGACAATACCCTTCCTCTCTTTCTTTCTCGAAACCAAAAATGAAACTTCATTCGCCAAGTCGCACGACATACCTTGATTGCCAACATACTTTACTAGTGAGGTCTTGATGGTACTCTCCTACGGTGTCTAGAACATAATGAATCTGAGATAGCCTTGCATGAGGTTCATGAAGGTATCTGTGGAACTCACTCAAGTGGTCTAACTCTAGCGAAGAAACTCCTTTGTTTGGGGTATTATTGGTCGAGTATGGAGGAGTCATTTCAATATGTAAAGAAATGCCAAAAATGTCAAATCCATGACAATATTATACATGCACCAGTACATGAACTACAACCCTTTACATCAACATGGCCTTTTTGTCAGTGGGGACTGGATCTGGTAGGTAAAATTCACCCTTCTTCATCTAATGGACATAAATTCATCATTACAGCCACAAAGTACTTTACAAAGTGGATTGAATTTGCACCCCTAACCACAATCATAGGAAAAGAAATTTCATCTTTTATCTTAAATTACCTTATATGTCAGTATGGTGTTCCTCAATCCATTATCACGAAAAATGGTAGACCTTTTAAGAATCAACATGTCCAAGAATTGTGTGAGCGGTTTCATACCCAACATCATTTTTCAACACCGTACTATCCTCAAGGAAATATCCAAGCAGAGGCCTCAAACAAAACTATTCTAAAAATCTTAAAGAAAATGATCAACGATGTTGGACGTGATTGGAACGTTCAACTATATCCTACTTTGTGGGCATACCAAACTAGTATCAGAACACTTATAGGAGCTACACCATATGCCTTGGTATATGGATCAGAGTCCATACTACCTATTGATTTTGAAATCCCATCACTCTATGTGTCATTAAAAGGGATCATTTTAGATGAGGACTATTGAGTGTCTAGACTTCAAGAGCTGGAACTGTTAGATGAGCGTCATCAGCAAGCTATGGATCACTTGAAAGCATATCAATGGAGGATGTCTAGAAGCTACAATCACAGAGTCAAACCAAGGGAATTTTAGGTTGGTGACTTTGTAAAAAAGGAAAACCCTTGCAATCAACAAGATCATGAAAAGAAGGGTAAGTTTGAACCAAATTGGCTAGGTCCCTTCATCATCATATCAGTCTATGGATCAGGATCTTATCAATTGTCTACACCTAAAGGGGATTTGTTTGATGAACCTATCAATAGTATCCATCTTAGAAATTCATATACGTAAATTATCTAGTGCATGGAAAAGGTTTTACAAAAATTTAAAAATTATAAAATAAAATAAAAAATCATAAAATCTAAAAAAGTGCAATAAAAAAAGTAGTGAAAACCTGGAAACTGGTGCTATTTGCGCTAGATTGGTTGTTCCATCTATTTGAGAATGTCTTGTTTTTTTTCTTTTGCCATCATTCTACTTATCATCGAAGAACCTCATGTACATATCCTAGCAATATGGTCATGTCTCGCCCTAGCTTGGGGAAAAACATTTGAACTCACTGGGGGAAATAAACTATGGGCTTAAACAAACTAACAAACAATAGTATGAAAAAAATAGCAAATACAATGATCATAGGGAAACTCAACATTGGACAATCAACAATCATCAGAAGATCAAACTATCCAAATAAAATAGCTTAAATCAATCAATCAAATCTAAGTGGATGATTTCACTGTTGTAGCTTGAATGTTCGCATGTTGTACTTTTATTTTTGTTATGATATCTTTGGAGCAACTCGATGATGTATTGAGCTAGAGAATCAAGGAAGGAGTTATGTTTTTTCTTTGTTTTCTATCTATGAGGTAATCATTATTCCAATGTAAATTATCACAAGACATGCTCTACCAAGTATCACTGATGACATTCAGAATTTGCATAGGAAAATGATTGATTCTTGTTTGTTTTATGCAAGAAATGCTCAGGTCATCTTGGTTAAATTATACCTAGATACTTGTGTTAACTTGCAATATCAAAATCATGAAAGTAGTACTCAGGTCATCATGGTCTAAATAATACCATCGATTCTTGTACTCACTTTCAACATAAATAAGGCTCAATGATGATAAAAAGAACACTACATAGATTGTTAAGATGACAAATTTTGCATATGTAGTTTTGCATACTTAAATTAGATTGCATTCATATTAGTTTTGCATCTGTAGAATATATTGTTTCAAGGTTGGCAAAGATTTCAAAAATAAAGTTATCTCTAACATTTAATGGACTGAGTATACTTGACATTAACAAAAACATCACCATTCTTGTGTAGTTGCATAATCATTTTCATACCACATATTAGAATGTAATGTACATTTGATCATATATTTGCATTATCATATCATTCATTTATTTATACATCATGTCATATATTTGCATTAGAAAAATATCAAAAAAAAATCATGCATATAGTGCATTATCATTGACATTATCATATCATACATTTTTCCATGCATTAGATCATACATTTTTGCATCAAAAATATCAAAAAAAAATTGTATTGAATATGACTTGAAACATCATAAATCCATTTCATATCACATTTGCATATAAAGTCATTATACAAATATCACATATCATTCACATTATCGCATTCATCTCATGGCATATTCATATTAACATCATTTTATCATTACACCCATACATCATAATTTCAAAAGTGCATATTCATAACATCATCATCATATGAGCATCACATGACATATAGAATATGGAAACTAAAATGCATATATCATAGAAAACCATCATAAAAATCATATAGAGCACATATAGATCAATAATCCACCACATATCATATAAAATTCAAAAAAAATCAATGTCAAGTATACAATGAAGTCTAAATAAATGTCAAGAGATACACTATCAAGATGGTAGTAAGTGAAAATCAGAGTGTACATCATCAATGCCTCAAAATACATCAAGTATGATCAAGTGGAGCTACAAAGTGCTCCCCCTAGACCTCGCTGGTCTTGCTAGGCCTATTGTGGCACCACCTGATGGACCTACATCAGGTGCAGTTGTACCTAGAGCTGGACCTGGATCTTTATGTGGTGGTTATGTCACACCCATACTGGTGGTTTGAGACTAGTTGTGTGCTGATCGAGACTATGCATAGCTCACTCACTGCTCAGTAGGCACTACCTCATGATATCTCGCTTTGTAGTACTTTGCCTCCTGGGCAGTACAGTGAATCTCTCAGAGATAGACTTTTGTAGATGTGCCCTCACCCACTCTCTATAGTCTCTCAACCATAGCCTCTGCTTGCTCATACCGTTGTCTCCTGGAATCCTTCTTGATCCTCAGAGTGGCTACCTGTACCTGTGCATGTGCTAACTGACCCTGTAATGTCTAAACCTATTCCTATAAGGTAGTAATCTGTGTTTTTTTTTGTTGCGAGGGTAGTCCAATGTGCACACATTGTTGTGCCATAGCCACCAAAGACCTCCTCTGATGAGGCACCATGAAATCCCTAATAAAAAATGCTACACAATCACCACCTCTACTGCCACCACCCCTATCTCCACCATCATCATCACTTCTCTCCACCTCCTCCTCTGCCATCACCCCCTCTGCCATCTCCTCCTCCACATCTCCTCCACATCTCCTCCATCTCTCCTCCTTCACCTACGATCATGTGCAACTACCCTCTCCTCCTCATCTAATAGGGGTACCGGATCATTTGGATTGGAGATCTATGGGAATGGATGTAAAAATAGATACTGTGCATACTCCTCGGATATCCTAGCCTCAACAACCTTTGGATGATAATCCCAAATAATCGATCGTAAACCTTGGTACTTGTCAACTGCAGTATCATATGACAGGGTGGGCCCCCACTCTATACAATCAATCTATCATCATGCATAATGAAAAACACCCTGTGGCATACCCTATAACCAACCATACTATCGCATCACCCTCCTCAATATAAATCTCTCAATAATAAATCAGGTCCTCCCAATCAGATACATCTACTGGCACAAATACAAAATCTTTGTATCATGATCTGCCCATGGCTCACAACCAATGTAAGGCCGCCATACAACTGACTCAAGATCATCCAATATATGCCTCCTGTTAGAATTGGCTATGGATGCCAAGATCTATGGACCAAATAGAAAGCACAAGAAGAGAGAAAATAATGTGACAAGAATAAACTGTATTCAATGTAAATGATAATGGAATGATTGATTTTACAATGAGAGACCCCTTGGTTATATAGCCAAGGTGAGAACATAGGAGTGCATAAGATTATGACAAGTGTCGTAATATTTTTTGACATGAGACAACAATGAAAAGCTATCACTCCACCTAAAGTGGAAAGTGATAATTTGATAACCACCACAAATAGTGGATCACCCACAAAAGGTGGAAACCTAATCACATGATATGTCCATGAAAGGTGGAGGTGATAAAGTAATAAGAAGATAAGTCCACCAAAGGTGGAAAATCTCCAACAACTCCTATGTGGTCCCTAAGTAAACTTAACTAAGGTGTAATTATGACCTGAGACAAGGTACAACACATTTAATTACACCAACACCCCCCCTTAAGTGCAACTTAGGGATAATGTATACAAATGCAAACAAGGCAAGATGGGTCCCGACAACTAGGCCATGTTAGGTACCCATGTACAAATGTAATGCAATCTCTCACAAATGGGGAAAAGGAGAAAACCCAGTGGGACAAAACTCCTCCCCAAAAGAGAGATGAAATACAAGGAATGAAATGCTCGCAATGATGCATGAGAAGGTAAAAACCCCATGTGAGAAAAAATACTCCCCCATAAGAGAGAAATAGAAGAGAGACAAGGAAAACCCCCCTCAATGTTGAGTCTCCTACAATGATGGTAGAAGCTCGACATTGAATGCTGAAGATGATCCAATCTCACCGAACAACGTTCCTCCCCTTAGGTAGAAACAAAACCAAGAATGTATGCAAGATGTATGATGTCTCTAAAGCATGCTCAAGAGTCTCCATGTCGATGCCGAAAGCTGACACACTCCAAACAGGCATTCTAGGCCACACTGTTGAAGAGGACAATCCAACATCTAGTAGAGATGAATGTAGAACATGATCCAAAGATGGAGATATCCCTTCTAAAGACAAAGAAGCCTCCTCCAAATGTTGTCCAAAAGTATCCACACTCACACCAAACTGCAAAGAATGATCATGTAGAGAATGAATAAGAGGGTCAAAGTGTTCCCTCGCAACAACTAAAGAAGGAGCATCTTCATCAAAGAGAAGATGAATGTCATGAATGATGTCCCCCAAATCTGCAAGATGAGACTCCAAAAACAAGTCTGAAATACTTGTCAAGAAGCCATCCAAAGTAGCCATATCTAGAAGACAATGTATATCCTGCTGCACTGAATCACAAGGAACCAGAACTATGGAATCACAAGCATCATCAACTGCAATAGTAGATGGAGGAGATGAAATGCATGGCTCAAGTGCTGGATCTTCATTGAGAACTCCCAAGTTCAAGTAGCCAAAAGTCTTCTCTGAATCATGGTTCACACTAGAAGTTTTATCAACAACTAAAGGAACAATGTCATCATCAGAAGCAAAATCTGCAAAGGTACACAACCGAGATGAATGGTCAACCACCCCAGTAGCAATGATCTCTCTACTCTCCAAGTCTCAAATGATGACTAAATCAGGTGTGAACTCCACAGTTCTCCCATCTCCACCATGTGTAATCTGATATATGGAAAGAAGATTGTTCATCAAATGAGGAACACACAAAACATCCTGGAAAGTGTTGTCCCCAAAACTAATAGATCCCTTCCCAATTAAACTCATGTATGTATTGTTTCCCATCAAGATAGGAGACATAGAACAAGGCTGAAATGAAGAGAAAATAGACTGCGAAGATGCCATATGATGTGATGCTCCTGAATCTAGAATTCATCTACCTGATCCTGAACTTGAAAAATAACAAAGAGCTTGTCCTTTATATCCTAATGTAGATGAAAAATCAGCATGACCTTTTCCCTTAGACTATTTTGAAGAAGGAGGAGGAGGTGACTCAGACATTCTAGAAGGCAAATCAATGTGATTCTTTTTGAGAAGATTTTTCAATTCATCAATATCCTTCTTATAACAATTATGTTCTTCATGTCCATCCTTCTTGCAATATGCACAAAAGGACCTCTCCTTCTTAGATGATTTCTCTTTAAAGATGAATCTTTATGTTCTTCTATGGAATTAGATGTGGATTGTGTGTTCTTCTTAGGCTTGTTCTTTTTCTTTTCTTTTCCACTTGAAGACTTCTCAACTTTTACAACCAAGGTATGTGATTTTGAAGACTTCAAAGTACCCATTTGAATAAGCTTATCTTGCTCCCTAGTGAGTTGCATAGCAAAATCTTCAAAGGAAGTCAGCTTAAAGTCATTCCCAAAGGCATTCTTTGTAGCATAGAAAGTAGACATAAACACTGAATATTCAGCTCCTAGCTTGGAAAGTGATAATGTGATAACCACCACAAATAGTGGATCACCTACAAAAGGTGGAAACCTAATCACATGATATGTCCATGAAAGGTGGAGGTGATAAAGTAATAAGAAGATAAGTACACCAAAGGTGGAAAATCTCCAACAACTCCTATGTGGTCCCTAAGTAAACTTAACTAAGGTATAATTATGACCTAGGACAAGGTACAACACAAATAATTACACCAACACCTCCAATACTCCAGTTTTCCCAGCCTATGTTGGACAGTTGGACCTATGTAGCCATGAACATAAGCTCTACCAACATGCCACTATCTATCTACAGTGGGACGTGTGATGGCTATATGCTCCCATACCCAAATATGTAATAAGGTGACTCCAGCTAACAAACTACATCCTCTGAGGTACACCACCTAATGTAAATCATGGTATAAATGGGAAAGCATGCAACAACCCCAAGCATATCTGGTGCCCTATAAAATCATCTACTCCAAGATATGACCCCATCCAATTGAAAGTCCCTTTGACCTATGGTCGGGACATAGAAAACCCCTGATTAATCCAACAAGCATAGATGGAAGTGTCACATACGCGTCAACCATCTCTCTCCAAGGAATCTCGTAACCACATATCTGATCATCCTCAAACACTATGTGCAAGGTATCAATCCCTCCCTACTCAATTTGATCATATAATACAAGCTCCCCAATGACAGGTATCCTTAGAATAAAGTACACATCCTTTGGGGTCACTGTAATCTCGCCAATAGGTAGGTAAAAGGTGTTATGCTCACTATGCCACCTCTCTGCTAGGGCTGTCAAGATTCCCCTATTAACTCTAATCTGGGGCATGTATAACAAAGAGGATAATCTGCAATGTGAAATGACAATTGTCTCAAGCTGGGTCAGATGCGGTATCAAATCCCATGTCCTAGGAAATGCTCGTGAATCTGTAGATTTTCCAAAGGCTCCTAACTTCATAAAATATTGCAAATCAGTGATCTTGTCAATCAATTGAAATCAGCCAGCCTATCAATCTAATTAGTTCTGGTGTGACTTTGATCAAATCTTGTGAACATCAATCTATCATTCAACCTCGCCTATCATGAGGTTAATCAATCTATCTATCATTGCACCTCGCCTATCATGAGGTCAATCGATCAATCAAACTATAATTGATCCTCGCCTACCATGAGGTTAATTATCATCAATCAATAATTGAATCTCACCTATCATGAGATAAATAATCATCTAAATATAATAGAATCATCAATCAAAATCAAATCAAAGGCCAACATGATCAAAGAACATTAAAATCAAGGAGTTTACTGAAAATTAAATCTTTCTAACCTAGATGTGCTAAAACAGTTTATCAAAGTGCTAAAAAAGGTCAATGTGCCATTAAAATTCACCAATGCACAAAAATAGGTTATCAATGCGCTAATATGATGAATGTGCCATTTCAGAATGCCAATGCGCCAAAACAAGTTATCAATGTGCTATTCCCCTAAATGTGCTATTTTTCTCATCGAATACGCTAATCTAGGCTATCTATGTGCTATTCCATTCTATGCGCTACACAAACCTATCTATTCGCTATAAGATCCTATCTACGCACTAATTATGCCTATGTGCTACTTCCTACAAGGGATGCGCTAAAAATCTACTTTAATGTACAAAAACATTGGATGCACTAAAACAATCATTGAATGCACTACATCGGGTGTCAAAAGCGCTAAAACTAAAAAAATTGATTTAAAACGAGAAAAGGAGTGAAAAACGAATTGCACAAATTACAAGGAAGTTTTATCAAGTACATACCAGAGGTCCATACATTGTCAGATAGTTGTGACGTTGCACATGCTCAAATCAGTGTGTGTGGTAGGGAATTACCATTTTGCTCCAAATGCTCAAAGTTGCTCAATATCCCAAATTTTCAAAATCACAATGCACAAATGAATTTCTTTTCAACTCTTTTTACCTTTTAAGGAGGTAATTAAAGTTGTATTTTTATGGGAGTGATTTTTTTTTTTTGATGAATAGGCACATATCTATATTAATATAAAGATAAAATTACAAATTCACAAAAAAGGGGCGGGTGGTGAAAAGGCACACCCCGAAAGTCACATGGGCAATATTAATTAATCAATTCATCAACTGGGGCAGATTTCACTATCATTTTCAAGAGATAAATCATTCTCACATCATAAAATTTTGAAATCATACAAAAAATTCAAAAATTTAAAAAATTCAAAACAATCACCGATTTATCTCCCAAGGGGGCATATATCCATTATCACTCGAAAATTAGCATTTGGGGCATATTAGAAAAAAATTGTCAACACTAACAACAAAAAAATTGTTTTGTTTGAAGCAATGTGTAAACACATCATTTCAAAGAGGGGAAAAATGTATACACCTGAAAATGGTCTAGATAAATCTAATTAGTTAAATATAATTATTTAATTAATTAACCTTAAATTCATCTATCTATAAATAAATAGAAATATTTATTTATATGGTTCACATTCTATTTTCTTCTATCTTAATTAAATAAACAAAATCACATTGTTTGTTTAATTATCATCCCCTTTTATTAAATAAACAAATTTCAATTGTTTTATTTAATAATATATTTTCCCTCCAAAATTGAATAAATCAAATTTCCAATTGAGCACATGTCTACAGCTTTTCTCTCAACAAAGTTGAAAGTTTCACTTGTATTCAATTATGCTTTATCTTTCCCACCAAGTTTGGAACAAACTTTAAACACATGGCTTCATTCGTCCACGATTTCTTCCTAATCACTTGACAAAATGTTTTGCAGAGAGAAACATTCCCCTTCTTCTCCAACTACATCTTCTACCATTGATTTGTCTAGATCAAATATGAATTGTTGCTTGCTGCCACATCATGGTTTTCCTTTGAAAATCTATAAAAGAAACCTCTTGCTGCAAGAAATGGATCCAGATTTTCATGCAATCTTACTCTGCAAGAATTATATTAGAGCAATTTAGCATACAACATTTGAGCAATAAACAATTTAGAATCATATAGCAATCATATTAGATTATAATCATGGTTTTCATATCAGTTGCATCTTAGTTCACATTAGTTAATCATATCATTATCAGTATCACAATATAAAATATCTTTCATTATCAATCATTTCATCATAGCACATCATATAGTTTATCATTCTCATTCTCTAGGTTGTCATTTTAACAATCACAGTGCACACAATCTGAGAGCCACTTTGGTTTAATAAATCCTTGGAGTTAGAGAGCAATGGAACAATTTTAGAGATTTGATTATGTTTCAATTAGATTAAATCTATCATTTGAATTCTCTAATAGAGTTTCATTAAGGTGTGTTGTTATTATTTCCTTTACACATATTTTCCACACACAGATATAGACCCTGAATCCATAGATCCCTTATATGTTTCTGGGGGGAAACCCTCTTTTCCATTTTCTTTTTCATGTTTGTCTACCTTAAATTAATTTCTCATAGTATGGTGTTAGCAATTTCTTTAAAGTGGGGGCATACATTGGCATTATTTTAACTTGTTTTCATTTGCATTTTCTTTTCCATGTTCCTTGATGTGATTTTATTTCTTCATATGATGCGGTTTCCTCTTTGTCATGACATTGGGAGTAATGTCCATCAAAATTGTGACCTATCTCAGTATATTTTATTCCCCTTAGTGGTGGTGTGACACACTACATCCCCTAAGTGGTGAATCTTTTATCCTTTGACTGGTCCTCTCTTGGAGATATTAGGAACGATGTCCACTAAGAGTAAGACCTTGCATGGACTAAGAAAAATCCCTTTGAACATCCTTTCTCTTTGTTGTCGCGTTGTTTTTTTGTTTGTCCTTATTAAATTCATGGAGGTATGGCTTTGATATAGACCTCTTAGGGCTCACCTAGTGAACACCTAGCTTCACTAGCCTGTGTGAGCATGCATTTCCTTTTTGTCCTTATCATAGTCATGGGGGTATGAAATTGATATGGACCTCTTGGGGCTCACCTAGTGGACAACTAGTTCCCACTAGCTCTCATGAGTGTGCGCTTTTGTTCGCATAGTAGACAATGCATTCCCCTTGTAAATCCTCTTCAAGCCTAGACCCGGTCCATTGCATTGGACAGTCAGACGAAGCTTGATCCGTTATAGTTTCCTTTCCTTTTTTCCTTTTTCTTGTCTTTGATGGTGTATGTTTGTGGTCTGATTTTGGCTTCATATATCATCTGCAACTGTGTTCCTTTGTGCCTATGTTGGTCTGCCATAGGATCATGATCTTGGGGGCTTGGCCACCCTCTTGATTTTTGTTATCCTATCTTACTAACATTTATACATTTGAACCCCTCTTGATTGCATGGTTGGCTACTTTAGTGTGAGTTTGAGGCAAGCTCATCCTCTCACTAAAGTGGGGGCTAAATGTAGTGTAGTAAAATGCATATCCTTGTATTTTCACACTTTTTTGGACCCGCCTTGCTTTATTTATCCTTCTTTATGGCTTAATTGGTCCTATTTTATGTCCACAAGCCCTATGAATGACATATTTTTTTGGTTAATCCTAACATTCTCCAATGTACATCTAACTCCCTAATGACTCTGATTGGTGTGTCCCTAATTTTTGATCGGGACTAAGATGCCACTAAGGGCGTCTTTGTCCCCTAAAGGTCCTGCGACCCTAATTTTGAGGCATCTATTTTGGGCCCCTTTTGGTGTATGTGCCCCAAGTTTCATGAGTCAGGACTAAGACACCACCTAGGGCATCTTAGTTCTCCTTGAGTAATTTTCAATATTTAATTTTAAATCTTGGCGGGATTTAATTTTAAATCTTGGCAGGATTTAACCTACTTTATTCTTTGAATTGATATGTCAGCTTGGTGTGATATGATTTCGGAATATTAAGCACAAACAAGTATAAATACAAGGTCCCTTCTCTCATTTTCTCCTAACAAGATATCTAACCATTCCTAAGGCAGATTTATGAGATCAAGTGCATTCAAGAGAAATTCATCAAGCAATTGGAGCCATCATCAAGTTTCAAGAATCATGTCAAAGATTGTTCTTGCATCATGTGTGTTATTGTGCTAACATTTTTGATGTAGGGTTTTGATTTAAGCAAGCATTTCAAGATCCATGTCCATTGCAGCCATTACGCACAAGTTTGCAGCCTTTGCAAGGGTTTGGTGAGTTGTAGCATTGCATTTTGTTCATTCACTATTTCCTTCATCATTTCTATTTCATTTCAAGGTTTAATTACCAACAAGGGGTTTGACCAAGGCAAACCCCCATTCACTAGCAATCAACAAGTTTTTCCATCTTGTCCATTTGTGTTTGAAGATCTAGGTTGAATACTTGAAAATCACTTGGAGTGCAAAGTTGTCAAAGTTGCAAAGTTGCATTTTCAAGGTTGCCATCTTCACGAAAACTCACCTACAAGTCAGATCTGGTTGTTTTAGAATCTGAGATCCGAGGAGAAACAATTGTAGATCTAGGAGCTCAGGACCACATTCAAACTTTTCAGAAATTTAGATCAGGGCTAAGACGAGAGTAAAGGGGTCTTAGTCCTTTAGGTGGAATGTTTCAGTGATTTTTCAGGATTTTGTTCCGTTATTTGAAGATTTTGTGTCTACCCCGAAAAATAATAGCGGGACTAATATGGGAGTAAAGGCTTCTTAGTCCTCCAAGGAATATTTTGGTAGTTTTTTTGCATTTCTAGAATCCTTTTGGCATCTCTAGGCTTCCTAGGTACACATAACCTAATTTGGATTTGTTCACTTTCAGTACCAAGAAGCTTCAATTTTCTCATTTTAAGTGTTTTCCATATCATATTGTGTTTTCAAACATTATCCAAGCATTTTCTTGGTTGTGAACCCCTTAATCTGATAGAACACCCCCTCCTAAGTCCTCCTAGTTGTGTATTGACTCACCTTGAGAGGTTGATAGTCAATCCTATTAGGGTTTTTAGGACATATTGAAATGAACTAGGTAGAGTAGGAAGGGAATCCACCTTTCCCACTTTTCCCTATTGTTCAAGTGCCTTATCCACAATAGAGTGAAAAAATGAAATATAATCCTACAACAAACCAACTCATGGCTTCTTATAACCTCACCACCTTACAACGAGAAACCAAGAAAAGAACAATACTTATCACACTTTATAAATTCATATTGAAATAACACAATCTTTGATGAATAATTAAAAGAAATATTAATGCATTATTTGAATAGAAGCTAATAGTTCAACATCCATAACACATGATGTGATATGAAAACTTATAAATAACCCTTGATTATTTTGTCAAAAGATAGTGAGTACAATATTGGAGAGCCAGATAGGTTGATATTGAAAATTAAAGAAATAAACTAATTATTTGAGTCATTTGTTGTTATTACAGAGAAAAATTACAACATTTCTTATCTATGCTATCGAATAGCTCAAACTGCGTAAACTGAGCTTACAGAGATGAAAGATAAAAAAAAAATAACCCTTTGAATGAGGCTGGAGATTTCCTTTTATAACATAAGGGAAGAAAAAAACAAATAACCTCATCCCAAACCTTTCAAACAACCAAAATCTCAAACAAGAAGTATAGGAATAAAAACGTGGATCCATTCACAGGCTGGGTAAACAATTATACTTTTCATTCCATGCCTTAAACATATCCTTAGAATACGAATCATGAGCTAAGAGATTTTTTGCATTCTTCAAATTTTGATGATACTTGGCATCAAGTAAAGTGTTGGCCTCTCTATAAAAAAATTTCCATCAATTTTTCTACATTGGCAATCCCATTTGAATAGGAATTAAGTCGATTTAAATAAACTTTGTCATCTTTGCAAATTAGAGGGAGGAGTGTTGTAATTGCAATATTAAAACTATCCTTCCATTTCTCTAGGGTCTTCAACTCCCCATTATCTTCCAACAGGCAAGGTACAACCCTTTTTTCAAAATTTATGAAAGAGTTCATTTTGGCTCGTGTAGCTTAAACTATACTTTCCATATACCCATTATAATTTTGTGCCATCTTGACAATATCAAAAGTAATATGGATACTAGGTGGGGCATCAGATGTGTTTACATATCCCTTATACATACCTTCCAAAGATGTAAATCTAGGATTCCATATTTCAAATATACATTTGAGTCGCTCTTGATGCCCACTTATTCTGGTAATGGCATCTCACAAATTCGGATATGAAACATAGGTATCTTTCGGCCTACTTAAGATTTTAGACATTCTGTGCTCCAAGATGCACATTGCAATGCACACATTCTCATTTATCTGATTCTGTTGAAAATTCTTTAAGTTCTCTTCTAGCATTTGAATATTTTCTTTAAGCTCTTCATTTTCAATCATCACATGAGTAGGGGGACTGTAGAAGAGGAGCTTACTTCCTACATACTTGCAAGAAGGGATTTTTTTGAGCCAATAATACCTACTGTTGGTTGTAATCTTGCATGAGATCATTATGTTCCTTCAATAATGTATTAAGTCTACCTTGTAACCTTCAAATAGTAGCTTCATTAAACTTGGAAACATCTACCACTAATGTAGTAGCTTAAGGGGTAGAGGTGTCAAACACCCTCTTTAAAATCAAGCCCCCTTTGATATCTTTTGATGCTTCAGCAATCATAGGCTTATTTGTATTTGGGGCAAGGGCCCAAATTGCAAGGGCTTCCCAATGTGGGTCGAACCCTGATCCTAACAATGCCATCTCTACTTCCTCATTTGTGTAGAAAACTCCTCCTTCTTATTTCCTAATAGTATCAAAGACAATCGTAGTATCAATGTCCCATTTAGGGAGCAGTAGTAATCCACTATCTTGCATAATTCTTCTCCCTTCTTCAGGCATAATTTTTTTTGACTCAAAATTCATTTCTACCTTACCTTTGCAGCTACTTCATCATACTTTTCTCTAGGAACATCTACTTGTGCCAATTGAACTCTTTTATGGTACTCCTCCCTCTTTACTCTCATAACAAAATCTTTAAACTCCGCGTATTTTACAAACTCATCATAAAAAAATGAATTGTGAACATGAAAATTCCCTCACATCATTGAGGTTATCTCTCTCCATGGCCACATCCAACCCAAACCTTTGTTGAAGAAAGACAAAAATATTTGGTCTTGGGGGGATGGCATATCTTTTTGAATTTCATCCATGGTGATATGAACATCTTCACTTTAATTTGGATTGATGGGATAGTCAAACAACAATGGTGGTTGCTCAACTTTCATCCTCTTCTATGGGTGCTCTCTTGGAGGAGAATCCACACTGATTATTTGAGGGGGAGGAGAGGGAGTGACCTATGGTGGATCTGATTGCACATTTTCTCTAATAACAGGCCCCTAGGACCTTTTGATAGAAAATTTAGGTCTAGGCCACTTTTCTATATATATATATATATACAAAACTTAGTGATCACCATACTATCTTCACTGGCTGCCCTTACACTTGATGTTATGAACCAAAAATTAGGTCCACCATCTACAAGCTCAACTAAAAACAAAGCAAGGTTTCATAGAGGCAATATTCTAGGGAATTATGTTTAAGAGGTGTACGTAATCTCCAAACATTGAGGCTCATCATTTTAGAGCAATCAAACACAAGGCACAAAAACAAGATTCAAATATTCACCATCATGTTACTTGTAAATGTGAATAAGTAAACAAGATTAAAACACTTCTTAATAAGACATTATATCAATGACAAAGCTGAATGAATCAATTCAAAACAGTAATCAATTGAAAGTGTCATACTGTTCTCTATCCTCAAAGATTTATTAAATCAAAATTGCTCTCAGATTGTTAAGCACTATGATTGTTAAAATGATTATCTGAAGAACAAGATGATACTAATGCAATGATTATGGAGCTAAAAGCCAATACTAGATGATAAATCAATTAAACTAGCATGATGTAGACATGAAACAGATAATTGTAGCTACAAGAGGTAGCCATGATTGTGAAAGCTTGATTGCTTGAATGTTGATGCTTGAATGCTTGATTGATGATGCTTGAATTCCTGCAGAGTAAGAGTGCATAAGTTAGATTATCTGGATCCTTTTCTTGGTTCAATGAGGTTGTATTTATAGATTTCCTGGCTGTAGAAATCCACAGGGAAAGCTTTGAGAGGCTTGCATTCAATCTGGAGAATTGAATGGTGAGAGATGGAGGAGATTGAGAGAATTTTGGTGATTGTCTCTACCCATGAAAACACCAGGCAAGAGAAGAGGAAAGATTGATGGAGGAGGATTGAGAGATCAAATTCCAAATTTGTCTCCAAACCTTCCTGTGAAGTTTCAATCAATTAATTTTGACATATTTTAGACATGGATTAGACATAGGAAATCTAATTCATTTTTGAGGAAATGTAGATTGGAATATTCCTTATTCTCTAATTCAAATATTTTTGATTTATTTAAATTAGGAAAAGGGAGATAAATAATTTAATAAAACGAACTATAGGATAGTTTGTTTATTAAATTAAATAGAAGAATATGGCAATTAATCAATAAAGCGTTTAATCTTTATTTAATTAATTTGAGATCGATGTGATAGAATAAAATAGGGATTTTATAATTAAATCAAACAAAGTATTTAATTTTGTTTATTTAATTAAGATGAATTTAGATGTGAACTATATAAATAAATATTTCTATTTATTCAATAGTAGAGGAAATTAGGATAATTAATCAAATAATTTATATTTAATTAATCAAAATTCTCCAGACCAATTTTAGGTGTATACATTTTGCCCCTCTTCGAAGTGATGTGTTTAAGCATTGCTTCGAAGAAAATTTTGCTGCTACTGCAAGGATCGAAAATAATTCTGTATGCCCCAGACATGCCCCAAATTTTGATTTTCAGATGATTTGATGATAATATGCCCCCTCGGGAGATAAATTTATGATTTTCTGATGTTTTGATAATGAAATAATTTATCTCCCAACAAATAATGAAGAAATCTAGCCCGCAGATGAGTTTCTAATTAATTTCCTGGATAAAATTAATTAAAAGATAATAAAAACTCACCAAAATAGCCTTCCAAAAATTATATATAGTCCAAAAGGTCATTTTCCAATTTATTTTCACTATTTGATTTCAAAAACCTTTTGTGATAGAGACTTTTCTGCTAGCTGGAGCAAGATGCCTATCCCCTACCACACTCATCGATTTGAGCGTGTTCGACGTCACCTATGGCTGGCCACATATGGAACTCTGATATGTACCCCTTGACCTCCTCGTAATTCGTGCACTTTTGTTTTTTTTGTATTTATTGCTTTAGGCATGTTTTAGGTTGTTTCAGCGCTTTCAAGCTGCACTATAACGCTTCCAGTAGGTAGTTTAGCGCTTTGAGTTTAGCACTTGCGTCAAAAACTCTAGTGCTTCCATAGGGTAATGTAGCGCTTTCAGTGATTTAGTGCTTTGGAGTTAAGAATCAGCGCTTTCACGCCGGATTTTAGTGCTTTGATTCAGTGGATTAGCACTTTCAGGGTCTATTCTAGCGCTTCTGGTAAAGCGGTGCTTTGACAAATTGTTGTAGCACTTCGATGTGGAAAAGTAGCGCTTCAGAAGCTTGTTTTGGCACTTCAGAGTGCTGAAATAGCGCTTTCAAGATTTAGCGCATTGGGTCCTTGATTTACCATTAATAGCTGATAAAGTAGCGCTTTTGGGATTTAGCGCTTTCGAAGCCTATTTTAGCGCTTCTTGTCAGAATTGAAGATTTTGACTTAGTGAACCTTGATTTCGTCAATTCCAATCATGTCCATTCTTCTGATTGGTATGATTGATAATCCAAATTCTTGATGTTGGATTCGGATGATGTAAATAAAACTAACTCTCATGATAGGCAAGAATAAATCTTATTCTTGATGATCCTCATGATAGGCGAGGAAATGATTCAATATCTAATAAATCTCATGATAGGCGAGATCTAGATAATGTTTTGATGAACCTCATGATAGGCGAGGTTTGATGTTTGCCTATGAATTTTGATCGAAAATTCATACCAATTTTGGATTAGATGTGATAGTAGAATGACTTTTGATTTCCAGACATAGTTCACTGATTATGGATTTCTTTCATTATGATGATAGAAGGATTTGGGTACTCTCTAGATGTGAGAGAGGTTTCCATAGACGATAGACTTGATACCTCATCTGAAACCAGATGAGCTTCAGGTGATAGGTCATTGTGGCCTTACGAGCTTGCTTGATATGCCCTAGATTAGGATTAATTGGGGTCTGTTGACTGCATTGGTTGAGAGGTGGCATAGTGACCACAACACCTTTCACCTACCTACTGGTGAGATGATGGTCATACCTGAGGATGTGTGGCGTATTTTGCATATTCCATTCATGGGGGAGATCATAGTATATGATTCCCATGGGATCGGTCGTAGAGATACTCTTCGTAGAGTATTTCAGGATCAGACTATCGAGGGTCCAAGCATTCGATGGCAGAGGATTTTTGATTCGTACACGACACTACCAGTAGTGCTAGCTAGATTTATTGGAGGTTTCCTTTGCCCTGATCGCAGGTTAAAGGGATTTCTCATTGGCTGGGGTAGGACTTTTGAGAGCATGATGGTACACGGTACCAGATATGCGTGGGGGATGTGCATACTAGCACATCTTTATCATGATCTACACTCGGTTGTGTACCTTGGAGCTAGGAGCTTATCAGTAGGGATGACCCTATTACAGGTGTGGGCATGGGAGCATTTTTCTATTGCTTGGCCATTTCCAGTTGCAAACCTTACATTTTTTGATACAGCGATCGGTTTACACAGGCCCGTATGGGCAAGTTAGAGCACTGGAGGCGGGTGTTCGATGATACAGAGACAGTTACCTGGTGCCCATGTCTCGACTGTGAGCAGTGGGATGAGGATGATGCAGTGTTGGGGTTCCTTTGTGATTCCATGTATCTCATCGGTCGTACACCATTTGTTCTAGAGAGATTTTTGTTGCACCGAATGTATAGGCAGTATGATGTTGTGTAATGTATGCCACACGGGGTAGCTCATTATGCCAGACGACGGATGGATATTCTTGATTGGGGGCCCCATTTATCATACGATGTTGTAATAGAGGGATACAGGGCACTACAACCATCAGCTTGGGATATGCGGAGGGATATTGCAGAGGCACCCATTACTAAGGAGTATGTTGCATTTTTGGCATTGGTGCCACATCCTCGTATTACGATCCCCAATAAGCCAACACCTTTACCTGTAGAGGAGGATGTGGCAGATGGTTCTGCAGATAGTGGGGGTGGAGATGATTCTTCATCGGGCAGTAGCTCAGAGAGTAGCAATAGTGGTGATAGCAGCAGTGGTGATAATGATGGCGGCAATGGAGGAGATAGAGGGGCAGGGCTAGCCATTAGTAGTGCTCCATCTTCTAGCAGGCCTCGCAAGAGGCAAGCAGTGACAGTGCCAGCAGTAGGGCAGCATAGACAGATAGCTGGGCTCTAGGCATAGGTCCAAACTTTGCAGGGAAAGCTGGTATAGGCTCGAGGTATGCTTGTGTAGACCCAGACTCATATGCAAGCACAGGCTCAGGCTCATGCCTAGGCCTTAGCACAGGTATAGGGACATTTAGCCGCCATGCAGACGCAGGTTGATACCTTGACAATTGAGTGAGACAGTGCTCGATAGATTGTCGAGAGGGCACAGGAGAGAGCTGAGACTTTATAAAGAGTGGCCGATGGTAGCTTAGTGGTTGACTATATGAGAGAGGTTTTGCGGGCTGGCTGAGAGGCGGAGTTTTATCGAGTTAGGTATCATGATGCAGTGCCTGCTAAGTGCAGAGTTAGCTATGCCCCGTCGAGATCTGGGCGGACACACACACGGATAGTGAGCGAGGGGGTGACACAACCTCCACGCAGAGATCCCCGAGATCCTGGTTCCTTCGGGGGTGGTGGTGGTACAGGTCCTGTTGGGCCTGCACACTCTTGCAATAGCAAATCATAGATTCTATTATGAGCCTCCATGATGTATATTATGATGTAGCTCATTGTTTGATGATGTATTTTTAGACCAAACTTCATTGGATACTTGACACTTTGATATATATATATAGGAGATGCAGTTGATGTGATATGTTGATGGTTTGTGATTTCTATGTGATGTATGCAATATGCGATGATTTTATTTCAAATGTGATGATGTAATGATTCTATGATAAATGTATGTGTAGAATAGATGATATATGGATGTATGATGTGATGTAATAAAAAAATGATGAATCTATTAATGATGATCTATATGGATGATTTTATTTCGATATGTGATGATATGTATGGATGGATGGATAAATGTTTTCTATTTTTAAATGTGATGATGATAAATGATGATCTTATGATGAATGATAATGGATGGATGTAATGAGAATAATGATGTGATTATATGGATGATAAATGATGTATGCATATGATGTTGGATAGATGATAATGTAATCAATGTTTTTATGGTAAAAATGAACTTGATGTACTTATGGTACCATTTAATTAATAATTGATTTGATGTATGATGAAATGGTGATATGAAATGATGTGATGATGATTCCTACATGTTTTTGATGATTTTTGGATTTTATGTCAAGTATACTCAGTCTGATTTATAGATTAGATAATCATTTATTGGAACCCCTTTATGCAACAAGTACTCTATAGATAATGAACATGATGAATGCAATATAATTTTAACATGCAACTATATGCAAAACGATCGTCATTTAAACAATACATTTGTGCCTTTTTTTCATCGTAGAGCTTTATTGGATGTTGAAAGTGAATACAAGCGTCAATGGTATGTGTTAGACCAATGACGACTTGAGTACCTCTTTCATGATTTTTGATATTGCAATTGAACACAAGCATCTAAGTATGATTTAACTAAGATGACTTGAGCATTCATTGCGTAAACAGGAAGTGATTAATCATTTCAATGTGCGAATTTTGAATGTCATCGGTGATAGATTTGCATAGCACATCCCCCGACAATTCATACATTTATATGATTAACTTACAGACAGCAAACAATAAAAACATCATTCTTCTTCCTTGTTCCTCTAGTTTAATACATCATTGAGTTACTCCAAATAAATGATAATCAAAAGTACAATTTATCCATTTGTTTACTTAGAGTGTTCCATTTATTATTCAGATTTTAGATCATCCATCCTAATTTTGTGATGTTTTTGGATTTTCAAGATTTTGACTAAAGACCTAACCTACTAACCTATCTTAGGGGTCTCAAGGGCTAATCAAAAATAAGCCTTGCCTATGTTACACACACAAAGACCACGTAGTTCGACTGACACAGACCTATGTTTTTTTGGATTTTCGATAAGATTTTTGACATGTTTTTGGATTTTTGAAAATGATACGGATGGTTGATTCCTTTCTGACAATGATTGATATTGTGCTTTGATCTTGCTTTCAGTTTTTTGCTATACTGTTGTGTGCCCTTTGGTGAAATCAATATGTTTGGATTGCCCCTAGTGATATCTAGATGTTTCCGCCAAGCTTCGGAGTGATACCTGACTATTTGAAAATGATTTTTATATGGATGCAAAGATGGCAAGATGACTGACATGATATGAAATGATACTGACTGCCAGACTAATGATCCTGATATATATCCAAATAGATGGGAAAGCTGATCTTAGAATCACATACGACACCTGTTTCCAAGTTTTCACCATATGCTTTGATTACACCCTTTGTGTTTTTTGTATTTTTCTCATTTTTCTCTTTTTCTTTCTTCTTCTTTTTTTTTTTTTGGTATTTTCGCGTTTGCCAGGTTTTCACCAAGGAAAGAAATTTTTAGAAGTTTGATCCGTGCACTAGGAGATTTAAGCATAGAATTTTCTAAGATGAATACTGTTGATAGGTTCATCAAACAAATCCCCTTCTGATGTTGATAGATGATATGCTCCTGATCCATACACTGATATGACGAAAAAGGGACCAAGCCATTTAGGCTCAAATTTTCCTTTGTTTTCTTTGTCCTGCTGATTCCTAGGGTTTTCCTTTTGTACCAAGTCACCAACCTGAAAGATCCTTGATTTTACCCTGTGGTTGTAACTTCTTGACATCCTTTGTTGATAAGTTGTTAGATGATTAATAGCTTGTTGACGATGCTCATCAAGCAATTCCAGTTCCTACAGTCTAGATACCCTACAGTCTTCATCTAAAGTGATACCTCTGAGTGATACACGAAGGGATGGAATTTCAACTTCAATGGGCAATATGGCTTCTGATCCATATACCAAAGCAAATGGTGTAGCTCCTGTTTGTGTTCTGATGCTTGTTCTGTAGGCCCATAGTGCAGGGTTGAGTTGAACATGCCAATCACATCCAACATCGTTAACTATCTTTTTGAGAATTTTGAGTATGGTTTTGTTTGAGGCCTCTGCTTGGCCATTCCCTTGAGGATAGTACGGTGTTGAAAAATGATGTTGGATGTGGAACTTATCACATAGCTCTTGGACATCTTGATTCTTGAAAGGTCGTCCATTATCTATGATTATAGATTGAGGGATTCCATAGCGACAAATGATGTAGTTCAAGATGAAAGAGAAAATCTGCTTCCTAGTGATCGTAGTAAGAGGTACTGCCTCTATCCATTTTGTGAAATACTTTGTAGCTGTAATAATGAACTTGTGTCCATTAGATGAAGATGGATTTATTTTTCCTACTAGATCTAGGCCCCATTGACAAAAAGGCCATGTTGATGTGAAGGGATGCAGTTCTTGTGCTGGTGCGTGAACCAGCTTGCTGTGAGCCTGACATTTTTGACATTTCTTGACAAACTGATATGATTCTTTCTCCATGCATGGCCAATAATATCCCAAATGGAGGAGTTTCTTAGCCAGAGTTATCCCACTCTAGTGAGTACCACAAATACCCTCGTGAACTTCTCGTAGGGCCGTTTTAGATTCGTTGCATTCTAGACATCAGAGTAGGGTACCATAAAGACCTTGATGATAAAGGACATCTGTGATTAAAGTATGTCGAGCGGATTGGCGGATAAAGTTTCATTTTTGGTTCTTGGAAAGATCGGGAGGATGAATATCATCTTTTAGGTAAGCATATATTTTTTCATTAATGGAGGTTTCAATGGTTTCTAGATGGCATATGGTAGCGGATTCTAATTTATAATGTGAAGGACATGATACTTTTTCTACCATAAACTCATAAAAAACATGCTTCTTAGGCAACTATAGTAATGAAGTAATTGTAGCCATAGCATCCGCAGCTTTGTTCTTTGCCCTTGGAATTTGATCAAACTTGATACTGACAAAGGACTATTTTAGACTATCTATTTGTTGCTTGTAGGGCATCAATTTTTCATCTTTTGTTTGATACTCATCATTTACTTGATAAATAACCAGTTGAGAGTCCCCATATACCTGTAAATCCGTGATTTTCCATTGAATTGCTATCTTGACCCCAATAATCAATGCTTCATATTCTCCACATTATTTGTACACTAAAACATGAGTTTATATGATTTCACAATTGTGTGTCCTTGGGGAGAGATGAACAAGATCCCTGCTCCTGATCCTTGTTGTGTATACGATCCATCAAAATATAGTATCCATTGTTGGGGCATTGCTGTCATAATGTCTACATCTAGAAATTCCATTGTCATTGGGCGATCATCTAGTAGAGGAGCTTCAGCTAGCTGTTCAGTGATTGCTTGTCCCTTGATTTTCTTTCTCTTGACATATTGAATGTCGAATTCACTTAGGAGTATAACCCATTTCGCAAGTCTACCTATTAAGGCAGCTTTACTTAGTAGATACTTCAAAGGGTCGATCTTTGCAATTAACTTGATTGTATGAGTCAGCATGTAGTGTCTCAGCTGTTGAGTAGAAAACACCACTGCTAAGTAGGACTTTTATATGAATGTATAGTTTATTTCATAGCCATTTAAAGTTCTATTGATGTAGTAGATGGCATGCTCTTTCCCTTCATAGTCCTCTTGTGCTAATAGTGCCCCCAAAGAGATATATGTCATGGAAATCTACAAAATGAGAGGCCTTCCTTCTGTTGGTGGCATGAGAATGGGTGGTGACGTTAGATATTGCTTGATTTGATTTAATGTTGCTTCACACCCCTCATCCCACTTGAAAACTATATTCTTATGCAATAGATGATTAAAAGGATGAATTTTTTCTGCTAGCTGGGAGATGAATCTTCTGATTGATTGAAGTTGTCCCTGTAGTGATCTGAGCTAGCTGATATTCTTAGGAGGTGGCATCTCCATAATTTCTTTGACTTTCGTCGGATCCACTTCAATACCCTTTTCTGAGACAATGTACCCTAATAGTTTTGTTGATGTGACACCGAAGATACACTTCTTGGGGTTTAATCTGACATCGAATTTCTCCATCTGTGTGAAGATTTTGTCTAGGATATGCAAATGTCCTTCCCTTGTAGTAGATTTTTCCAAGATGTCATCCACATAATCCTCCATGAAAGTGTGCATCATATCATGGAATATTGTCATCATTGCTCTTTAATAAGTGGCTCTTGTATTCTTTAGACCAAATGGCATGACGTTCCAGTAGAAGGTTCCCCATGGAAGTCGTCCATGATTGATAACATGGCATGCCCTGCCGTCAAGTCCACGATGATGTCTATATTTGGTAGTGGAAAATCATCCTTCGGGCATGCTTTATTGAGGTCCCTAAAATCCGTGTAGATTCTGATGTTGTTGTCTGGCTTTGAAACAGGTACTATGTTCGATATCCACTCAACATAGTCTATAGACCTTATGAATTTAGCATCCAATAATTTCTTTAATTCTATCTTTACCATCAATGCGATGTGAGGATGCATTTTTCTTAATTTTTGCTTAACAGGCTTGATTCCTGTTGGCAAAGACAAATGATGCATAAGCAGATTTGGATATAAGCCTGGCATATCAGAATATGACCAAGCGAAGTTGATGCTTCTTTCTTTAAAGAAATTGATAAATTTCGGTCTCTCTTGATTAGTCATTGATTCTGTTAGATGTAGAACTTTTTCCTTCTCTTCTGTGCCAATGTCCACCGATTGTGTAGGTTCGACCAGAACTAATGATCGCTCATGATAATCTTCTAGGAGAGTGTCAAATATTCCATCCTTCAGTGCCTCAGAAAGGTTTTCACCGTTGGATGCGTTCTTTATTTTTACTTGTTCTAGATCTAATGCTGCCATAGAATGGTTTTCACCATTAGATCTATTTTCCCTGTTTTCAATTTTGCAACTAGAAGATTTGACACCCCCCTGCCGAGTTGTATTGTTATGAGTATTATAGATAGAATTTGTATCAGGTTTGGTATGACATAGGAAATGCACGATGGCATTATCATTTGCAAATTTTGGTACAGTCAAAGATTCAATAGGTTCCCAATCAATAAGTTCTGGATGGATTAATGGCATGATATCATCAGATTGATTTAGGTTAATGGAAGTAAGGGTGAGGATAGAAATATCATCATAATTGTCATTTGGGATATCGAGATCCATGATGGTACCCTCTTCAAACTCATCTAGTTCACTCAAATTTTGTTCGTCCTCACTAGAGTCATCGATATTCAGTGATTCCGCGATGAATGGTCTAGACCCAGAACCTTGGCCCTCCTCACGTGTAGGTGCATATTTTTGAATCACATCAACTGGAATATCAATGAAAAGTAGATCAGAAGGTAATGCCCACTCATATTAATTTGAGTATGTTTCAGAACCATCTCTAAAGTGAAGGATATTTTCTACAGTCGTCTTTGTTAGCTCCTGCTTCTCTTCTTCAGAGTATCCTAGTCATGGTTTCTTGCTTGTGTGAAGAGTGAGGTGTGATAGTTTTTTTGATTCCCTCCTTTCTTAATCCCACAGGTCCTTGTCCTTCATAACCCATCTTTTCAAGAATAGCCTTTCCTTTTCCATACTTTTCTGTGTTGATGTTAACATTTTTGATACCGATCTCTGATGTTGATGGTTCTTCATCCTTGTATAGCCAATCCAGGATTGCTTTGTCTTTTGTTTCTTCTGCTATAGTTCCATATTTTACAAATGTTTCTTGAAGAACTGTGCCAGGTAAAGATGTTGGAGGTTTGATCATTGATGGTTGACCATATGTCCTAGGAGATGGCATTAAATGTGATAAGTTAAGTGACTGCTCCATTGAGTACTATACCATTCCTTTATCTATCAGTTGAACTTTCTTTTGAAATTTGTTTGATAGAGAAGTTTGTGGATCTGGATTGTTTGTTTCAACATGACTTGTTTCTTTTTCTTTACCTTTCTTTTCTACCCACTTGTTAGTGATACTTAGATGTTCTTCTTTTGATGATTTTGAACTTGAAGCTTCCCTATTGTGAGGGACAAAGGTGTCTTGAGATATTCTCAATGTGTCACAATTTTGTGGATGATTATAATCAGCAACTATAGTCACCTCTTGTCCGTTTACTGGAAACTTTAGGCATTGATGGTATGTAGAAGGTACGGTCCGCATTTCATGAATCCAGGGTCGTCCTAAGAGAATGTTGTATGTCAACTCTCTTTCCAATACTTGACATGCTATGTGCTTCATCATGGGTCCCACTTGAATGGGTAATACAATTAAACCTTTGGATGATCTTTCTTCCTCATCATATGCTTTGATGGTCATTTTCCTTCAAGCATCAATAGTGTCATCGACATATCCTAGTGCATACACTAATTTGAGGGTGCAAATGTTCAGACCAGCTCCCCCATCTATTAGAACTCTCTTAACGCGATGATTATGGATAAATACTTCGATATGCAAAGTAGTATTATGCAGATGGTTTAATGAGACATCATCCTGTTCAGAGAATGACAGACAATGCGGGGTAGTCAGATGTCCCACCATAGCTTGGAATTGACAAACATCCAGATTCTTTGGTATGGTTGTTGCAACTAATGCTTGTTCGAGAACTTCCTAATGTGATGGTGACAATTTAAGGAGTTCTAGTATCAATATTTGTGCAGGGATGTTTTGCAATTGATTGACAATATTATAATGAGATTGAGGCGGAACCGCGCATTGAGATCCAACTCCTTTTAATACTACCTTGGCTTGCCCCCTAGTCATGACATTTGCCAGTTGATGTTCTTGATTCTCTCGGGGGATATTTTGCAATTGATTGATAACATTATAATGCGATGGAGGTGGAACTACATGTGTGGAGCCAATTCCCTTTAACATTACCTTGGATTGTCCCCTAGTTATCACATTGGTTGGTTGATGTTCTTGATTTTCTCTGATTTTTAAGACATTGATTTGATTATCAGAGTTTTGCCCAATTGGGAGTAAATCCAAAGAGGTAATGTTGTTGGTTTCATTTTCATCAATGTTATCACTAACTATATGATCATTTTTGACTTCAGATAGACAAAGGGTTGTTTTTTCATAGACATGATTGACGTTCTTTCCTTTGTTATTTGAAGAAGATGATGCTCCTTTCTCATAATTTGGCAAAGTGAATGCGGAATGATCGTTATTATTTTGAGGTTCCTCCACATACACTTTGTTGGTGTCAACCAAATCTTGTACGACATGTTTTAACTCCATACAGTCATTGGTTTTGTGACCCTTATTATTATGAAAGTTGCAATAATCAGCATCATTCCACCATGATGGTTTGACTTTTGGATCCCAGAATCTAGCTTCCCATGCAGTGAAAAGGCCTCTGGTAACTAATTATTTCATTGTCAATTCTATTGTTTGACCCAAAGGTGTGAACCTTCACTGATTTGACAGTTTTTGATATGATTGTGGTTTTATGATTTCATTGCTTTGTATGGTATTTGACTTGACATTTTGCTCGTTTTGATTCTTTGATGTGGATGCTGTCAAGTTAAAAACCGGTTTGACATTTTGGGGATCATTCGTTGTTTCATTTGTGTTTCGATTCTTTTTCCAAAACTTTGGCTTCTTACCGCTTGAGTATTGATTGGAGGAGTTACTTGTATTGTTTGTTTTATCATTGAAATGCTTGATAACTCCTCTCTTGACTAATGCCTCTTCAATTTTAAGACCATTTTCTATCACTTTCTCGAATGTTGGAGGACATTGTAGTTCCATTCTATAACTCATTTCTTCCGTCAAGTTTTCAATGAACAACTCCATCTTTTCTTCTTCAGATTTGGATCTAGGATATCTAGCGAACAAGCATCGCCATCTTTGGAGAAAAGAAAAGAACGTTTCTCCTTTGTTTTTTTTTAGATTGTAAAGATCTTTGATTGTAACATTGTGTTGGATGTTGAATGAGTACTGAGAGATAAATCTGTTGACGAGTTCCTCAAAATTTTTGATACTTAGTTTTAATTTTGAAAACCACTCCATGCATGATCCTCCCAAACTCCTTGGGAATAATCTCATTAAATAAGTTTCCTCTTGGGAAAACTCAAGACTCATTGTTTTAAATTCTCTGATATGATCTATTGGATTCGTTCTTCCATTATACTTATCGTATTTTGGGATCTCACAATGTTAGGAAAAGGTATCAAGCCAACTGTTGCGTCGAAAGGATAAGGAAAAATATCCTATATCGCATATCTCTTGGTAGTCCCTTTCGTCATATCTTTTATTTGTTGCTATAACATTTGCATCTATGATGTTAAAGTAGCAACCGGATCTATTGTTTGCATAGGTTGTGGTATCCCAGTCTCATTCGTTCTAGGTGTTTCTTTCAAACGGTTTACATCAAAATATTTTGGAAGTTTAGCCCTCGATTCAGCCAACATTAAAAGATATTTTTCCATGTCTTGTTCCAAAATCTTTTCCGTAAACTTATGGAATTTGGGATCTTTTTGAGCCGTTTGGATATCTTCAGGAGTTATTACATTTTTATCGTTTTGATTCAGATTATTCCAAGGATTTTCTTCTGCCATTTCTTATGATTTTAAAAATTCTTGCTCTAAGAGTTTCTATTTTTGGTACCTAGTGAAGATTGGCATACAAATTTTTGCCCTTTCTTTTGAAATGTTGATCTTATGTGCGAGATAGTGTCAATTGAACTTTTTAAACAAAGTCAAATAAGATGACTAATCTTATTGATGAGACAATGTTTAAAAAGTTAATTACTATACTTGGTTTTGTGATGAAGGATGATAGTATCCTGATAATGAAACTTTAGTGTAGTAATTGATTGTGTATTTGATTTTGACACTTGTGATTTGCAAGATCTTGTTTCAGTTGATAAGTTTGAAAATTTGTATAAACCTTTCTAACTTTGGTTCCTAGATAGTGATTCTGATGAAAATAAAATTTTGTGTTATGGCGAAACAGTAGATAAAAAGACAGACAAACTGACTAGTATGATTTTTGAACTCTCTATTTTAAAAGTGCTAAAACAGAGTACAGAAGCACTGGAACAGAGTCCCAAAATGCTGAAACAGGTGACTGAAGTGCTACTTTGATAGAAGCGTTGAAATAGTGCATGAAAGCACTGCAGAAATTGATGGAAGCACTACTTTGACAGAAGTGCTGAAAAAGTGCTCGAAAGCGCTATTTCACCGAAGCGCTAAAACAGTGACCAAAAGCACTAAAACAGGTTTTCCAGAACGCTGAAAATAGGAATTTTATGACTTGCTATTGTAAAATATGATTTGGCCTTGTGCCATACTGTATCATGGATTGTGGAAGATAAGAACGATGTATGCGCTGACTACAGTTGTGAAATTGAGTGAGAGCTCTTCTTTGAAAGAAGGCTCGTGAATAGAGTGGTTCTACCGCGTAATCTAATGTGTGACCCCTACCAAAATCATGATATCTGTGGATGAATGTTCTATGTTGTAAAAAGAGTTTCTGATTTTGATATAGAAAACATTGTTTTCTCAATTTATTTCTATAACCGAGAGGTTTCTTGGGTTTTGTGACTGATTTTTCTCTTGAGAAACTTGGTGGACTTCCACTTTCGTAGCATGGATTTTCTGATTTGTTTTGACTTGACATTTTCATGATGATCTTTAATCTGATTTAAATGAATTTGTTAAAACACGGCAAGCAATTTTGAATAAGTTTTTTAAAACTGAAAAGATCGTGTATGTTCAAAAATCATGAATGATCTTTATTGATTTTGACGGGTTGTTTTGACAATTGTACACAAATCAAACAGACTCACACTTAAGGACAAGTAGGTCATCATTATACTCATAGCCCACATCTTGAATTACGTTGACTCACACAGCAGTGTCACCCCCTAGAGGGCACCCATGTTTTTGTCGTTGCCAGGTGCGTACTGAAAGTGATGGAAGTGGATACCCAATCCCTTGAGCAAGCGGTCCTTGGTAATTATATGGTGAGTGTCTTGGGGGTAGATTCTTCCCTCCCCTTGCACCGTGAATATGACAATGTATGGATACTAGCTTGGTGAGATACTACTCTATGGTTTTTAAAAAGGGTTTCCGTGCGGTGCGGCAAATAGATAAACTCCCTCAGGAGACCTCCCAATCTTTAGAACAAAGATTTTGGGGATGGTTATCTTGATCACTACCATCAAGTTGGACTTTCATCAGCAACTTGCATTTTTATTATAGTGGGTTGGAAAACCTAGCTTTGGTTGTTCCCACTTAGGTCGTTCCCGTAGGGTGAGTACTTTTTCCCACTACGGCAGGCCTACTAAAGGATTTAATAAAGCATAAATGACGTGAAATAAAAGTGAATCTGGCACTTTGGTCACCCAGTTAAGGGGAGAGCATAAGCCTGATCACCACAAGCACAGCATATAAGTTGTTTTGTTTTAAATCCCAAAAAGAAATTTTCTAATCTATGTGAAGGTGTTGCTCCACAGAAATCATGTTGTTCTTTTTAACTTGTACTGTAAAAATGCGGTGACTATCCTAGGATTGATAGATTTGCTTTAAGAAAAACAAGAAAGTGACTATCCTAGGATTGATATATTTTAGAAACTTTGAAGTGACTATCCTAGATTGATCAATTTTAGAAAACTTTGAAGTGACTATCCTAGATTGATACATTTTAGTCCAACTGTGAAAAAAAAATAAAAAATCTCGTTGCGGATGTGTCGGATCCAGACTGATTTTTACAAAAGCGCTGGAATATTGCACCGAAGCGCTAAAACCCGAAAGCACCAAAATAGGACATCGAAGCGCCGGAGTTTGCTATGGAAGCGCTAAATTATCCGATGCGCTAAAATAGTGACCGGAAGCACCAAAGTTAAAAGTGCTGAAACAGTGACCAGAAGCGCTAAAACTTTTAACGAAAGTGCTACAAGAAAAACACGCCGAGAACCTGTGTGATACTTTCCAAAAAAATTGCAAAATTGGGAAAAATTGGGGTTAATGCCCCACGGTGGGCGCCAAATTGTAAGTGTGAATAAGTAAACAAGATTAAAACACTTCTTAATAAGACATTATATCAATGACAAAGCTGAATGAATCAATTCAAAACAGTAATCAATTGAAAGCGTCATATTGTTCTCTATCCTCAAAGATTTATTAAATAAAAATTGCTCTTAGATTATTAAGCACTATGATTGTTAAAATGACTATCTAAAGAACAAGATGATACTAATGCAATGATTATGGAGCTAAAAGACAATACTAGATGATAAATAAATAAAACTAGCATGATGTAGACATGAAACAGATAATTGCAGCTACAAGATGCAACCATGATTGTGAAAGCTTGATTGCTTGAATGCTTGATTGTTGATGCTTGAATTCCTGCAGAGTAAGAGTGCATAAGTTAGATTATTTGGATCCTTTTCTTGGTTCAATGAGGTTGTCTTTATAGATTTCCTGGCTGTAGAAATGCACAGGGAAAGCTTTGCGAGGCTTGGATTCAATCTGGAGAATTGAATGGTGAGAGATGGAGGAGATTGAGAGAATTTTGGTGATTGTCTCTACCCATGAAAACACCAGGCAAGAGAAGAGGAAAGATTGATGGAGGAGGATTGAGAGATCAAATTCCAAATTTGTCTCCAATTTGTCTCCAAAACTTCCCGTGAAGTTTCAATCAATTAATTTTGACATATTTTAGACATGAATTAGACATAGGAAATGTAATTCATTTTTGAGGAAATGTAGATTGGAATATTCCTTATGCTCTAATTCAAATATTTTTTATTTATTTTAATTAGGAAAAGGGAGATAAATAATTTAATAAAACGAACTATAGGATAGTTTGTTTATTAAATTAAATAGAAGAATATGGCAATTAATCAATAAAGCATTTAATCTTTATTTAATTAATTTGAGATCGATGTGATAGAATAAAATAGGGATTTGATAATTAAATCAAACAAAGTATTTAATTTTGTTTATTTAATTAAGATGAATTTAGATGTGAACTATATAAATAAATATTTCTATTTATTCAATAGTAGAGGAAATTAGGATAATTAATCAAATAATTTGTATTTAATTAATCGGAATTCTCCAGACCAATTTTAGCTGTATACATTACTTACTAAAGTAATCCAATATTTTAGAAAGGAATGAAACTTGATTTCACTTACCAAGGATTTCTTTCAGCCTACATAACCCATCTCTAGTTGAAGTGAAATTTAAAAAGAGAGTAACATAAGCGAAAAAAGACCATTTCTTTTGTTTCCTTAAATAAAACTAACTAGTCTCATTCAATTGCCATATAATTTTTATGAATTCCAACTTGGGTGACACATATCTGGGTAGCACATGGGGGGATTGAGGGCACCCTTACATTCTAATAACAACTAACATGTCATAGAGGTAATAATATCCAAGTAGTTATGGTGTACTCTTAACTCCAGTGTCCTATCTTTTGGCCTAAGGAAATCCAAAATTTCCTTGTACAATTTGATTCCAAGTACACCCATCCTTTCCATGACTTGTCTTACAAACCAATTCTCAAAAGTAACATAGTTTGACTCACTACAATGTTTGTCCCAAATATAGGTCCAATATTGCACTGGGATATCATTCCCTTCTTTATCTTTCACGTTCAATTATAAAACTATGCTCAAATGATCTTTCCCTTTGTACAAAAGCATATGGAAAAGGAGAGAATACCACTTGAAATTCACCTTCGGCTCCTTACCACTTTTCCTTCTCTTAATGTCCATGAACTAATTGTGAATAGCCTCAGCTAAAAAGTTGGCATAGTCAAAGTCACCATTGAAAAAAGGATGTTGTATATCAACAACCATATACATAAGATGTATTTGCATTTTATAGCCTCCATTTTCTCCCAATACTTGACATAATGCCTAATATTTTCTTATAAAATAGTCTTCAAAAGACTTGACATCAAAAGGCTCATGTTCATTATCAGGGATTCTGAATGACATTCTTATGTAGCCTTTCTATCTAAACCTAGGGATCCATTTCACTCTGAAGCTATTTCTATCTTGTTAGTATTTTTTTCTGAAATAAGCAAGGTATATAACCTTACTTGCGGCCACTTTGAATCTAACAACCTCAAAAATAAACTTTGTGGTTATATCCATTAGGACACTTCCATCCAATGTCCTAATTACTTTTATTTTATTTTTTGTTTACGTTAGAGGTTTCCTCATGACCCAGCCCAATGCCCATCCAACCTTACCTTGGACTTACTTTTTGCCAAGTTGGGGTCTGGGAGGGGTGTGCTGAGGTGAAACTAGTCCTTTGGGAATGAAATTAACCACCCATAATCCACTCACATTATGTGATTCTGGGCCTCGGAGTCAAGCCCAAGACCTTGGGGAGAAAACCCAAGACTCAAGCCAACTTCGCTACCCGTGCGAGCATATAATTACTTTGATATTTTCATCATACCTAAAAGCAAGGTGCTTGATGAGTTCCACATTTATAAATACATTAGGAACAACCAACATCCCCAAATCATAGGTCCATGCATTGGAGATAGGGTAATGGTGGTTTCTTTTTACATACCAAGGTAGGAACAATTCCCACCCAACGAATGTGTCATCTTTGTTCATTAGCTCAACATCTCTATAATTTTTGGCTATGTCTACCATCCCCTCTACTACATTAGAGTTGAGGTTACACACAGGTTGTTTTGAGGAACCCAACAACTGGGCCATAATATCCTCCTCAAAGGATCTTTTAGATGTAGAGCCAAAGGGTTGGGTGTTTGACTAACTCATAGTTCCATAATTGTTTTAAAACAGATTTCTACAATATCATGTTGGGACTTTACAATCTTAATGCCACAAATTTTGCAGACTTGATTATGAGCTTCAAGACTTTAAAAAGGATGAATTTTTTCAAGAAGGATGTACCTATTTTTTAATTGTTTAGAGCTCAAGTTGACGTGGAACGGGTGCACCTCTATGGATTTTGATACTATGTCAAACCAAACAAATTAACTCAAAACTTATGAAGGCAATTAACTAAAAAGATGAGCCATCATTTGTCACATCTGCCATTAATTCTTGTTTATGTGAGGATAGTTCATTCATCTACCCATTTATTGATTTTAAACATGGGTCACCCATCTAGAAGGGAAGTACAAATCTCAATGATAAGTAAAGCCTTGATTTTCCTCAAAAGGACACAACCATCCCATCTCTAATAGGATTCTCCCACATCCCACATGAGAATATTGTCACATAATGTCCTTTCATATTTTTGCAAACAAGAAAAGGACATGTTGCTATTGGCACATGGACTTGCAAAATCCTTTAATCTTCCTCCACATGCCAACATTCTATGGAGCCTTGATTATCTTAAAAAGGACACAATCATCCCATCTATCCAATAGGATTCTCCTACATCCCCAGTGAGAATATCATCACATAGTGTCTTTTTGTGGTTCCACAACCAAGAAAAGAACATGTCGCTATGGACCTATGGACATATGAAATCCTTTAATCTTTCAACACGTGCCAACATTTTGTGGAGCCTTCATTTTTGTCCCCTCTCTCCAATAGGATTCTCTCATGTCCCATGTGAGAATATCATCACAAAGTGTCCTTCCACGGTTCTACAACCAAGAAAAGGACATGTCACTATGGGCATACAGACTTGTGGAATCCTTTAATCTTCCGCCACATGCCAACATTCTATGGAGCCTATACACAAAAGTATTTGTAAGTTGTCTCATGCCTTAGAATTAGTCACTACTTATAACACTTGTACGTGCCTTCCGCAATTTTGTAAGCCTTTTTCTCTTCATCGGAAATCCTAATGTGAAAGCATGGAAAGAGGTAGGGACCTCTTTTATAAGAGCAACTTAGATGACCATAATACCACATATGTAGAATTTTCTTTTCAATGTGGGACCATAAAATAAAATTCCACAATGATCAAACCTATCAGGTAATAGGGTATGCGGGGCTGGTAAACACATGGGGCCATTACATAATGACACAACTTAAACAAAAGGAAACCTAGATAACCAGTCAATGGCAAAATATAACAAGAACAAAAGGGTTTCATGAATCATGAATCATATTCCAAACTATCATTGACGATATTTTATATTGTATTTCATGAATTTATGAATCAAATTGAATAAATTAATATACTACTATTTTTCACTGTCTCAAATTTTAAATGTAGAATCTAGATTTTGAATTGCAACTGTTATCTAGGGATTTAATAGTTTCTAGGTATTTAAATTGTATACTACATTTTATATTTCAAATTGTTGATGATATTTTATATTGTATTCCATGAAATTATGAATCAGAATGAATAAATTAACATATTATTAATAATTTCATATTTTAATTATGTTAAACATGTATTCAGTTATTCATCACTCAAATCAATGCTTAATAACACATTAACAATAGTAGCATTTACAACAATGAACATCAACAATTGTTTAATGTGTATCTAGTAGTTGAAACCAAAGTATTTCTTTAATTGAGAGAATAAATAATACAAATAATTGAACACATTACTGAATTTGAATTTTTTATTGAATTTCAAATGAAGGAATACATAGAGGCAATGAAAAATCTTGCTCAAAGTCAATTCTACAAAGAGCTGAGTTGGAACTTGGAAAGTCATATTATCAAATCATTCTATCAGCTTTTCTAGCAAGTTCCACTATTGAGTTGATGGAAGTTCCATTTGTTCTAACTGATGTTGTTTAGCTTGAAAATTTTGTTAACAATTCATGATTGAAATTGGAACTTGACTTGAATATTTCAATCAAAATTGCATTCAAGGTTATCAATGGCTTGATGGAATCTAAATAGTTTTCCTCATCTTTTCGTTCTAAGTGAAAGGAAGGAAGGTATGCAGAAATGCTTCATAATGTTGATCTAAGAGGAGAGATGTATAGTTTTAATACTTTTTTAGTTACAATATGAGATGCACAATAGGAATAATACTAAAAAACAACACATGCAAGTAAAATAAGCTCACAACACACTATATATCTTGGGGAAAACCCTTTCCGGTGAAAAACCCCCCACTCCAAAACCTGCATAATGTATTATCAAATCAATGGTGATTACAACACATTTGCAATGCAAGTTCTTTAGGAATATACATGAGTGTTGAATTTTGGAGTAATTCTGATAGCATAACAATACCTACAAAATACAACATACTAAACCCACTCCGACACCCAATATATAGAGAATACAAGCATGAAGGTAGCTTCTATAACAAGTTGCAAGAGATGGGCATCCAAATCCATGTGGCACATTTGTAAAACACATATTTGACTCTTGTTACACTTGTCACATGATTACTAACCTACCTTACATGCCTCTATACTTGGGTGCCCCAAGTTTTCCCCTAATAGGTATGGAATATTCCTTACAATGTCATATAATCTGTCATATATGACAACTCTTATAGCTGTAAGAGAATCTATCATAACTGACTATATATAGAAGATGCCTCTTACAGTCTCTTACAGCCTATGATAGGTCAAACTTGGGTGCCTACTTTCTCCATGCAAATATTCCTTCCAACACTTGTCCAGCCTATGATAGAATCTAACTCTTACACGTCATAAGATCATCATAGGAATCTGTCATAAGAATCGATCATACTTTGTCATAGAATCCCTCAAAGATGTAGACACATGTCAAATAATGTCTTCCCAAAGTGGGATGCCTACATTGCCTTGTGGAGACCAAAACATCCATGTCACATCCCATGTCACCTCTCAATATGTTGACAACTCACTCTACCAAGTCACATTAGATGACAAATTAATATGAGCAACAAAATATAATATAAGCATTTTAATAAATTAATATTTTATGCTAGGAAATTGCAAAGGTTGAGACACCTTAATTCCCAACACTAAGGAAACCGGTCCAACTCAATATTTCTTGCATCCTCCATCTTCTTTATAAAATCATCATTTGCAATAAATCACTCAGTTGTGTCAAAATCCTTTGGCAAACCAAGCTCTATCAAGTTTCTTACCTTTCCATCCACCTTCTTCATCTTTTTTGCAGCCAGATCCAAAAATTCCTCTGTTTCACATATTCTCAAACACTTTTGAATGATATGTGGTAACTTCATCGAGGCATCAATCCAATTATTAATTCCTTTTTATTTCAATTCATTTTTGCTAGCTTTGTAGATTGAACTTGCTAAATTTGATTTGCATTTTTCTCTATTGAAAATATTTTTTTGTTGTCCATTAAATATTTCTTGAGATTCCTATTATGTACTATCAAATCATCAATCAAATTAAACAATTCACACAAATGATCAATCCTTTGCATTATTTCCACCTAGATCTTTTGTTTCATATACCTCATTGTTTCTCTACAAAATGCAGTTAACTTAGTTTGACAAGAGTTTATTTCATATTTTGCTTCCCTCAGCTCTACTACCAATCTTTCACCTTTTTCTCTCTTCCTCCAATTTTTGTTCTCACTGTTGATTTGCTTTCACCAAGTTTTATTTTAATTTTTTTCAAGTAGATTTTTCCTCATCAATTTATTTTTCTCTCATCTAACCTTTGCTTTAGTTCATTCAATTCCACCTCTATTTATTTATCCTCTTTGCTTGTAGATGTAGAGGCAAATATTTTTATTCTTTTTTTCTAATTCATTGCTCTTGTTATCTGTTGATTTCCTCTTTTCTTTCTCATTTGCTAGGTTTGCTTGTAACTTTTCTATTTGAATCTATAACCTTTTTTATCTCTCTCTCTTGTATTAGAAATGATGTGTACACCAATTCATTGTTCTTCTCTGATACATTAATTTTGACGAAAAATTTATATCCAAGAAAATCCAATTGGAAGTTGTTCACCTGAAATTCAAAGCGACCCATCTGATTTTCTAGTTTATTTTGAGTTGTGGGAGCAACAAGAATGTACTTCATGATTTCTTTATTTGGTTCAAATGTGGGTAATACCCTATTTTTTGTTGGCTCTAAATTTACAATAGAAAAAATCTCTATCAGTTGCTTCCTTTCTTTATTATACAATTTTTATTTGTTTTTAAACTCAACATTGTAATCAAAACCTAGGGATACAAAAATAATGGAATGCTTGAATGGAAAAGGATTACTTGTAGTTGTTTAGCCACACTAATTGGAGGAGTTCCTGGGAATAACTCCTTTGGAAATTAAGGTAGTAGTACCGGTACTGGTAGTTGGAGTTAGACCTATTATAATCCTTTGCCTCTTTAGTATGCCTTTATCACTAGGTGTTTGTGTAGTATCTTGCATAGTTGGCATTTTGTGTGTAATTTGTTATTGTAGCACATGTTGACCACTACTAGTACTACTAACCATACCATCATTTCTAGTGGTAGTGTTATTTTCACTAGTATCTTCACCATGGGCATGTCCTATTTGTGATTGTATCTAACTATGAGGATTAGGATTTGAAGCTTTAACAAAATGAATTGTTTCAGCTATACTTTTATGCCCTTGGTCTATTTTATCTGCTCCAAGGCCTTGTTTATCAACTAGTTTTCTATGGACTACATCTATTTTTTTCCAAACACCTTCTCCTTTGGACCCCAAAGGACCACCTTCATAACCCATTTTTTGACTATGGTTGCTCCTAAAGTATATATTTGTTTTGTGGTCTCACTTAAACTAGATTTGAATTTTCTTGCATCTTCAGTTTCTTCACATTCATCATTAGTTTCTTCACATTCATTGGGATTCTCTATATTCCACAAATTTCTAAGCTCGAAATCTTCTTCGATCTCTTCAAACTTTGCACTAGTTTTTGGTTCACCTAGATCCTTCCTCATAGACCAAAAGATAGTAATTTTTTATTGTGACCATTTTTTTTCTCTACAATACTTATCTAGATATTCTACTATTTTTACTCTACTAGATGGTAGACCACTTTTTTCTTAAAAATTAGTGTACCTCCTGATTTTCTTCTCTTCTTCTCTTTGTTGGTGCAATGTCATAATTTCTGCTGAAAATTGTTGAAAATAAATACCTTTCTCAACAAAAAAAATCTCCATTGCTATTTTGACCTCATTGGGAAAGAATCCTTGTTTCTCAAGTTTTCAAGGAAGGGTTTACTTTGATATTGAATTCTACTTGCAACATTCTTATTTGCTACAATCCTCAATTTAATGGTGTCACATGGATCATAGTGCTAGTGATAGAAAACATCAAATTTAAAAAAATTCAAAAGATCATGTACTACACTAAATGATTTTCTCTTGAATGTATTGCAAGTTTCTATGGCTCTACTCACGATCCATAAAATCTTAGAATGGTATATTCTTCATTTAAGTACCAACCAGCCAATTGTATTTCTTTTCCTAAATGAATGTGATTTCTACAAGACATAGGCAATATAGGCATTGGAGTATTTGCAATTGCTTGATACAATGGAGCCAAAAAATAGTCTACAAAATAATTGCAATTCCTTCGAGAATAATGCATCCTTATCTTAGTGGTCCAATCATAAATTGGAGAAATATTATTTTCATCGACATTCATATAGGGTTGAATCTAAAGCTTATTGGTCCAAAACATTCCACTAAATTTGAATAGAAAAAATAGCACAAGTAGGTTGTGAACCTAAATGTCTTAGTGGAACCTCCTTTAATCATTAAAAATTGTTTATGCATCGATTCTACAATGTGCCCAAGAAAATTATATTTGAAAATTCCATCAGCATAAGAGATATTAAATACCATTTCAAGGAGGCTTGCACCCACTTCTCGATTATTATCTAGTCTTAGGAAAAATTCTAGCATGGAAATAGTATCCTGAACCCATGGTTTAAAAATTACAAAATCATTTAAGGAGGATTATGATTACTTTTCACTAAGTTTCTATGACAATCCTGAACTATTTTTTTTAGAAAAGTATTTTTCTCCCTTTCATCTACTTCTTCATAATCACTAGCAAGATTTTCTAGGTCAACGTGGATGTTTCCAAATTCTTTGATTGTAAACCATGTCACATTTCCAAGTTATTTTGTAGAAATGGATAAAATTTCTTCTTTTCTATCTTTATTAACACTTACTCCTTTCTTATCATCATAATTTTCAGCACAGACCATGATAAATTTTGGGTAAAAAACCTTATGTAACATCATGTGCCCTAATCCAATTACCCACGGTGCAGTGATACTTTTAATTGGAATTATTTCACTATTTTACATTTGGTTTGCATCCTTATGCTCACATGAAAATCTAAAATGAGGTAAGCACCATAGATTTCAGGATCATAAATATCATGGTATTTTAAGCACTCCAACATAATCTATTTTCTATTTGATTTTTCTTTGCCTTTCCTAACAACCGGTCTACTAGTGGTGGTATACATGCATGTACAATGTAAATTCCCTCTTAATTCCTCCTTAATTTTTCTTAAGTCTCTCAAGTTCTCAACCCTAAACCCAAAGTTTGACAAAATAAGATTTTAAGAAACATTGAAACTTAGGAATTATGTCTTTCACTTACCTAGATTTTGATTCTTGAAAATATTAATACTAATAGTCATGGACTAGCTTTGTTAGAACCTAGAATCTCCCTAGTGCACTATAATGAGAAATCTAAAATATCCATGTGTGTTGACTCTCTCACTTAAAAAATAAAATCACTTAGCAATAGAAATTTCACTTTTTTTTTTAATATTAAAGTGAATGAAATGCCAACATGTTGCCTCCAAACTACACAGTTTGTTCATTACATTTTTGTACACACACTTAGAAATAAATTTAACAATTGTCCTACATTTCTATACCTTCTATTAATTGATCACTTTCAGTGAGAGGCATAGTCAATGTCATTCAAATGTTCCATCTCAAACAAATTCTCAGTTGTTGATCTTTATAAATCTAACGGTTATAGGGTGATTTCAGAGGTTTGAGTTTGTAAGCCTAGCACTCTATCCATTTCATTCTGGAATGCAACTACAACCATTCATCAAACGTTCATTGAATGATCAAGTAATTTATGATATAAATAATAAAAACATGTATTAAAGTTGTTTTAAACTTTAGTGCACTAGGATACACAATCCTCATGAGATTTTACTTCGATAGAAAATGTGTTGGAGACATTGAGATGATTCCATGTGTCCATTTCATGGTTCCTCGAGTCACATATAGATCTACTTCAAGCATCCTCCAGACTCGTGGAATCCCTTTAAAAGCAAGAAATTGGTTGACATTTGTGACATTGATTGGCACATGTCCCCTTTCTGCAATTCCATGGCAATTAGCTTAACCTTTATAAAACTATTTGCAGACTCGTGGAACCATAAAGTGTGGGCTCACTTTTAAGCCATTTAATTAAGCACATGTGGAATCTTCTTCTTAAGTGAGTGTTAGGAGAGGATCAAGGGGTTGATAACTTAAAATTGCAAAGGACTTAATAAAATGAACAATGACACCGAGAATCAAGGGAGCGGGTCAATGACAAATTAGAAATAAAATTTTGGAAAACCCTAGCAAGAGTGACAACATTTTTCCAAACCCTGGCAAGAGTGAAATTTTTAGTGCTTTTTGACAATTTGATGACAACTTTCATTTTTCATTTGTACTTTTTTATGTTTTAAATCTGGATACAAATATTTCATAAATAGATAATACTTAATTTCTTGAAGGAAAAATCTAGATTTTTCTAAGTTTATTTCATTTCATTATTTAGCACTTGTTTAATGGTAAACCTACTGCTATTTAATGGTAAAAGCCTCCAAAATCTCACTTATCACATAAAATCCAAATAAATATTGCTTTGACAACATTCTATTTCCATTTTTAGTATTTTATGTCAATTTGATGACAACTTTCTTATTAACTGTATTGCTTTATGTTTTAAATTTGCATGCAAATACTTCATAAATAGATAATACTTACTTTCTTGAAGGAAAAAATATGATTTGGCAAATTTATTTTTTTATTTGTATTGCTTTATGTTTTAAATCTACATGCAAATATTTTATAAATAGATAATACTTAATTTCTTGAAGGGAAAAAATCTAATTTGTCTAAGTTTATTTCATTCCTTTATTTAACACTTATTATTAATTATTTAATACAGACACATGCAACTAGAAACATGCTAGTTGCATGAACAAATACATACTCTGTAACATACATATAGTTCTCTATTGGTGTAATGATTGAACCTCTTTTAATGTTTATGTGCAAGTGCTACTGCTAGTCTGCTAAAAACATTAATGCTATTGCTAATTCCTTTTATAATTTGAATAGACATTGAACACATAAAATAATTCTTTGTTGTAAATAAATAACGAATAACACAACCATTTATTTTATTACAACTGAATTAAAATGTTACATTATTAGATAGCTTTTTAAAGATGAGTAGAGCATGCAAGCTCTTGTTTTGTATAAATGACACATGTCACTTTACATCAAATATAATTGATTCCAAGCTCGTAGTGGTGGCTATGGGATCCAGACCATATTATCAAATAAATAACTTTGAGAATCCATAGGGATTGCCTATCATGTTGGGGAAATGGGAGATATGAATATAGAAAATGTACTTATAATGGTTACCAATAGGAATTATATAGAAGATAAGGGGTAGTAGGTCTACTCCCACCCTCTTCAAGAATCTCCAAGACACCAAGATGGCACATAATGAATCTAAAAGTCCATATTTACTCTTTGAGGTCCTCTATAAAAATGGAGTATGATAAGTCGATGGCTTTGAATGCAAACAATATTAAAATACTTATGTGGTTGCACACTCTATGAAATCACTTATCTCCATCATAGCTCCTCATCCTGGTTCAAAACTTGGCTCAGAAGCTAGGTAAACTAGATCAACTTCTTTCCAATTCCACCCATTCTGAACTTGAAGGAAATTGGTCTATTAATCTATAACTATATAACTGGAGGCAGAAGAATTTAGAGTATCCCTAATAATACCACATCATCTTATTCCTTATTAACCTTACAAAATGAAAACCTTATCAGAATTCAAAATGTTGCACTCAATAGTAAAGCCTTCTAAAAATGATTTCAATTAAATTCTCACTATCCCTATTTATGGGTCATTTATGGGCTCTCAGCTCACCATCCTAATCCCTATTTACTTATGAGTCGTGCGAGGTATAACTATTTTTTTTTGTGCTAACCAAGTAACCAACTTTAATCATGTGAGAAACTTTCAATGTTTATTTTGATTGATGCCTAGTTACATGCACACTATACCTCAAGCTAACAAGCTATCAAGCATGCCACTCAAACGATGTGAAATCATTACAAATCTTATTTCAATTGATAACTGGATTTATGAAATCATAAATTATTGTACATCGTGTAGTTTTCAATATCAAGTTATCAAATCACTTGCTTCAAATGTACATATAACATTAATCTGCGATTTTGCAACCCAGTTTTCTTCAAAGAACAATAATCCCGTGTGATTGTAGAAATCAACAAGAGATATGTGCAATAATTTCTGCCATTTTTAGTATCAAGCTATCAAATCAATATTTTTTCTCGTTGCAGATTAGAAGAGGAACTTGATTATGAATATTTTAAATATTTCTCAGGTACATATAGCATTAATCCATGGTACTACAGCTACATTTTTTTTAATGAACCATAATCCTATGGAATAGCAGAAATCAATAAAAAGATATAGAATTAAATGGTAGGTAGAGTACTTCGAAGCATTGAAAAGATAGAGAATTAAATGGAATTGAATAGTGAATTTTTTTTTGTACATTAACTTATGTTTCTTAGTATATTAATGTTATGAAATAATAATATCTTTCTAGAGTCTACTATGATTTTTATTCACATACTAGTTTCTTGACAATTAAGAGTAATATTAAATATATATGTCAAAAAAGTACATAAATGAATCACACAAAAAAATTATAAATATCTTTTCAATCTTAAAGGCCACATTTTTATATTGAACAAAGCAAAATAGATTTACAAGAATGGAGCTATGAAAAGTATTTTAATTTAAGTAGTTGAAGACTAAAGTACATAGCCATCCTGGCCAAAAAGCCACTAATTATGACAAAAAAAAGTCATAAAATGCATATTACAAGAGTTGTACAATAAAATATAGGCACAATTCATTACAAAAAATTATTTATCAATAGCAAAGGTCCTGAACTGGGTGTTTGAGTAGAAGGTGAGTCGAATTGAACAAAGTAAGAGTAGAGAAGAAAATCACATTACCCAAATCCTTCCTCTAAAACTCCAGACTCTGAAATGATTTATTTGTCATATGACACACCACACTTCATAACTACCAAGGCAAGAGCTTGCACTATAGAAGTAGCCAGCTCAACTTTGGGAAAGATTCCACCCACAGGCGCTAACCCAAATTCAAAATTGTAATACTTAAGTGCCAACTCCAACGCAAAAATAGAGTAAATGAAAGGATGCAAATAATATATTTACATCATCTTTACCAACACTTTATCCAAAAAAATATCCATTCAATTGGATAAGAAAGCAAAAGCTACCTTTGAAAATAGAGCATGGGGGTTGTTTTGAATCCATTCCCTACCCAGAATTGTTCTTATAGCCTCCTCAACCTACACACAAGAAATAGTGAAAAACATACCCTGCTTTCATCTATCATATGCATCGTTGATTTTGTTCTCCCAAAAATATTTGGGTAGCATGGCATGCCATGAAGACTCCATAATATCACAATGAAATTGTGAATAGAGTAGAGAGAAGGGAAAGCCAAATATGTTATAAATGATATGAAGAACATCAAGTTGGTGAAGTATATATAGAACGAAGACATCAATACTCAACACTTGAACATTTAACTCACTACTTGATGTGACAATATTATTTCACAAAAATTGAGTCATGACTTTAAGTGATTTAAGAAGTAATAAAATATCAACCATTGATATTTGCAAATCTAATTGTTCTAGTGTTATTCTAGAGGTTTGAATTTGCAAGTATAGTGCTTCAAACATTTGCATTTGGAATGCAACTACAACTATCCATTGAACATTCATCAACGGTTATATTAATTTTTTAATTCACAACAAGACACACATGTTGATGTGACAATATTATTTTGTAAAAAATGAGTCATGACTATAAGTAATTTAATAAGTAATAAAATGTCAGCCATTGATATTTACAAATATAATGGTTCTAGAGTTATTCTGGAGGTTTGAATATGCAAGTGTAGTGCTTCAGACATTTGCATTCATAATGCAACTACAACCATCCATTGAACATTCATCGAATGATTATATTAATTTTCTAATTCACAACAAGACACACATGTTCATGTGACAATATTATTATACAAAAATTGATTCATGACTTTAAATGATTTAATACTTGTAATAAAAGATCAACCATTGATATTTGCAAATCTAACGGTTCTAAGGTTATTCAGGAGGTTTGAATTTGCAAGTCTAGTGCTTCAGACATTTGCTTCTGGAATGCAACTACTTCCATCCATCGAACATTCATCAAACAAATATGTCAATTTTCTAAGTATATTATTGTTATATTAATTTATTAAATAATACAACTCGTAGTTACTGGTCATTAATTTGCACTGACATCTGGCTTCAGACATAGTACTTCTCTCAGTGGCTCACTTGATAGTTCTGATAAGAACTTATAATAAATATGTTGGCACTTGTCCCCATTCTAGACACTTTATGAAGGTATTTGAGTATGGAAAATTTATCCCGGAATAAAATAATAAATAACATTTGATATTTTTGCCACCCATGCTATGATTTTTGATTGGCATACCAGTTTAATTTGCCAATCAATTTTTTATTGGTTTGAAATTATGTTTAATTTTCCAATAAAAAAAAATTGTTTCTTTGAAAATAGGTTTAATTCGCCAATGAAAATATATTTTTTGGTTTGAAAACAGGTTTTAATTGCCAACAAAAATATCTTTTGGTTTGAAAACAAGTTTGATTCACCCATAGAAATATTTTTTTGGTTTCAAAACAAGTTTAATTTTCCAATGAAAATATTTTATTGGTTTGAAAACAGGTTTTAATCACCAATGCAAATATTTAATTCATTTTTAAAAAATTATAATTTGCTACAATTTTCTACAGACTTCTAGCAATTACAAAAGATTCACCAATTGAGATTTTATTTTTTCCCAAAAAAAGAAAAAAAATCACCAATAAAATTAATATTTTTTTGAGAAGTATACAAGATTCTCTAGGTTTATACACCTTCTCCAAGGGGGGTTCTTAAAGTTATCCTTTCTCCACATCGGTGTCACCTAGTTTTGACAAAAGCATATTTGATCGAATATTGTTTGCTAAAAAATGATTCAATATGAACTATTCTGTTATCCAAAAATGTCACATAAGTTTGTGATTTTACATTGTCTTACTATGGTCTTGTAATGTGTAGAGGTCCATGTCTTTTATTGTATTATTCTATGCTATTGTATTGGATATGCTTATTGATGTTGGTATATGCATTTTAAAGTCTTGGTTTTGTTGGTATGGTGTATTGTGATGTGCTTACAGTTGTTTTCATGTGTTGTGAAAGTGGAATTGATGTAGATCAGGGGTAAACAATCTCCTATCACTCACAATCAACCACTCTTTCAAACCGTTAGACATCAATTGGTGGGTTTCCCTTCATAAACCCTCATTCTTGCTAGTAGCCTTTCAAAAGAGAATTTTGGACATAAATATTCAACTAGAGCTGATCTACAGGAAATAATACTTGTTTAAGATACCCATTTGACCATCCTCAAACATACCTCAAAACTAGATAGGGTTACTTTGTATGGGATGGGTCAAAATTTGACTATCCTCTTTTCTTGACTAGGCCTAATTGGAAACTAGGGATGCTCTAAATGGGTTTAGGGATTCAGATTGTCTCAACACTTGTTCCAAAACCTTCAAAATTCCATACATGACCTAAATAACCCTCTCCTATCATGTAGATCATTTCTCAAATTCTTTACAACAAATACCCTAAGTCTCTAGGGTTCCTAGGTTTGATACATGAGGATATCAAACCTTCAATATTCTTTCACATGTGCACACCAACTCTCTTTCCCCTACAGCTTTGGGAAAAAAATTTCATGTTGTCACTAAGCATTCCACCAAGTTTGAAGGGTTTTCATTGGTGGAATGGAATTCTATGCATTTTATACACCCACTGGTTACCCTATCTAGGGTTTCGACTAGTCTGAAGAAAAATGATAACAACTCCCTTAAAAATCAATGGAATCACATGCAAATGGTGCCAAATGAAAGTAGATTCAGTGATTTATCATCCACAATTGATTTTAGACCATTACCAGATCATACATATCCATACAACATAAAGGAACAACAAAGTAATGTTCAAAATTGTAGAAAACAGAGTGTTTATTGCTTCAATCTTTAAAATATCCAACAAACAACCTTTCCTTCGACCAAACAAGGACTTTAAACATTTACCTACCTTTACCCAATGGCCACTAACTACATTTCAAATTAGAAACCAACTAAACATCATTATGTATACTTTTGACAAAAAATGCAAAAAGTTACATGACAACAATGTCCAACTTTTGACAACTTTAGTATGTGCCAATTCCCTTGCACCTAATGACTCAACCTGGACTCCTACAAACATGAAATGGTCTTTGAAGACCTTAATACATGAAAAACACCAAAACAAAACAAAATTCCAACTTTTGACCCCTTGGAGGCATGAAAACTTGTGGGTGCCCCTGCACCATACTCTTGGGGAAAAGAAAGCTCAAGTTCCACTTGAGGAAAGACCTATAATTGTATACACATGCTTCACAATATCATCCTCAGTCATCCAAGTTTCATCCTCCATAGGAAGTTCTCGCCATTTGACCAAACACTAGTAATAGACCTTCCTCCTTGTCTTCTTGAGCTCCTTCTTGTCTAAGATACATTCCAACTCCAAGGGTTGGCTTGGTGGAAGATCCCTGATCCAATCCTCATCTGAGATCATTGATGAACCTGCATTATCACTTGCAACAACATCCCCTTTATAAGGGTAAAGATTAGAAACATTAAAAATAGGAGAAATGGAAACTCCAGGAGGAAGTTCAATCTCACATGCTTTCTCTCTAAACTTATGCACCACTTTACATGGACCTATGAGGATTGGATTAGGGATCTTCCACCAAGCCAACCCTTGGAGTTGGAATGCATCTTGAATAAGAAGGAAATCAAGAAGATACTGAGGAAGGTCTCTTACCAATATTTGGTCAAATGGTGAGGTATTCCTATGGAGGATGCAACTTGGATGACTAAGGATGATATTGTGAAGCATGGGTGTACAATTGCAGGTCTTTCCTCAAGTCGAACTTGAGCTTTCTTTTCCTCGGGAGTATGGTGCAAGGGCACCCACAAGTTTTCATGCCTCTAAGGGGTCAAAAGTTGCTTTTTTTTTTTTTGGTGTTTTTCATGTAATAAGGTCTTACAAGACCATTTCATGTTTGTAGGAGTCCAAGTTGAGTCATTAGGTGCAAGGGAATTGGCACATACTAAAGTTGTCAAAAGTTGCACATTGTTGTCATGCAACTTTTTGCATTTTTTTCAAAAGTAGACATAATGATGTTTAGTTGGTTTCTAATTTGAAATGTAGTTAGTGGTCATTGGGAACAAGTTGGTAAATTTTTAAAATGCCTTGTGTGGTCGAAGGAAAGGTTGGTTGTTGGAGATTTTGAAGATTGAAGCAATAAACACTCTGTTTTCTACAATTTTGAACATTACTTTGTTGTTCCTTTATGTTGCATGGATATGTATGATGTGGTAATGATCTAAAATCAATTGTGGATGATAAATCACGTAAGATACTTTCATTTGGCACCGGTTGCATGTGATTCCATTGAGTTTTAAGGGAGTTGTTATCATTTTTCATCAAACTAGTCGAAACCCTAGATAGGGTAACCAATGGGTGTATAAAATGCATAGAATTCCATTCCACCAATGAAAATAATTCAAACTTGGTGGAATGGTCTATGACAACATTAAAAAAATTTCCCAAAGTTGTAGGGGCAAGAGAGTTGGTGTGCACATGTGAAAGAATATTGAAGGTTTGATATCCTCATGTATCAAACCTAGGAACCCTAGAGACTTAGGGTATTTTTTGTAAAGAATTTGGGAAATGATCTACATGATAGGAGAGGGTTATTTAGGTCATGTATGGAATTTTTAAGGTTTTGGAACAAGTGTTGAGACAATTTGAATCTCTAAACCCATTTGGAGTATGCCTAGTTTCCAATTAGGCCTAGTCTAGAAAAGAGGACAGTCAAATTTTGACCCATCTTGTACAAAGGAACTATTGAATAAACCAGATACTAGGAGGGGTGGGTGAATCAGTATACACACAAATTCATTGAAAAAACACTTAAAACTTTATTGCACCATAGAGAGGATTAAAGTAATAGTTTAACATTAAGTTCCAAAACACATGAACACCATACTTTACGTGGAAAACCCAATAAGGGAAAAACCACGGTGAGGATTAACTCATAGTATATAAAGTTATATCAAAACTGGTAATAAGAGGCTCACTACCACAAATAGAAGCTCAGTGCTTACAAGGACTTACTATCCAAAATGGAGGCTCACTACCTATAGAAAAAGTAGACATAAAATGGCTAACCGCCACGAGTTGAATTGAGAAAGATACACCACATGTACAGATTTAGTTCCTTTGATGCTCAGAGTATTTGCTGATCTTCAACCACTGTTTTCACTTCACTCATACATACTTCTTCTTTTTATCGCATTTTCATTGCTTATCCTTTATTGGTTTTTTTCACACTTCCACACTTTTCATTCTCTAGCTATCTTGTTTAAATACCTGATGTAACCGTATGCATTGTTTAGGTCAGCCTAATAGGTGCAAAACATATTTCCAAGATGATAACTTGTCGATCTTCATATCAAAGGTAATTCTCTTGTGTTATGCAATACCATGTTAGCCAAGATTAATGAATCAATGCCAAACCTGATCATGTATACACACTTCCAACTGTTATAATCCTTTCTCAAAACCTCAGACCATACAAATTACCGGAGGAGATATCCAGACCAACATACCAGAAATACCAGATCAAATGCCGGATGAGATAAGCATGATCTTCACACCGGTATCCAGTACCAAACCAACATGGTGACATCAATGACAATATTGATAAACTTCCAACAATCTCCCCCTTTGTCATTGATGCATACATGTGCAAAAAGTCTTATTCAAAAAATTCTCCAAAACTCTCCCCAAAACTCCAAAACTCCAAATCTCTCTCCCTTTGACATCAATGGCAAAGGGTTCCCAAATAAAAGGATAAAAACATGGTGACATCCAACATTTGAATATTTTTATTCAAAATTTCAAAAAAACAAACTTTCAGGTATCCAATTTCTCAAACCAAAAAAAATGTTTTCACCTGGAACACCTTTTTGTACCTTTCCTTGATCACTGGAAGCAATTCCTTCCATTCCAGTATTGTTGAATCCATTCTTGCACACACACTATCCAATACAGCCAACAATGTGAAGGAGGATGACCAATCTGTGGATGAATATTGTTTCTCACAGTCTTCTGCATCAATGAATATTTAAAAAAGATGATCTAATCGGACCTCAACAATATCCTTAAGAAGCCAGAAGGTCTTTACTACGTCATCCCTTTTCCTTTGTACAATGATCATTTCAGCCTGAATCTCACCAATTCTCAACCTTTTCTTTCCTTCTTTGTCCTAAAAAATATCAAATTTCTTCCCAATGTTATTCACTTCAGCTTCTATTGCTTCAATTATGCTTCGAAAGTTGTCAACTGCAACAAGCCACAAGAGACAATATTTGTAGATGTCTATCATTTCTTTCATGCATCTTTTTGTCTCTACAATTAATTCAAATAATCTTTGTTTTTCCTTTGAAAAAATCTTTTCAATTAAAGCTTCCAATTTGTGTCCTCCCGGACCTTCAAGCAACATCCTTTCTTAAACTATTTCAACCAAATTTTTAGGTAAAAATTCAAAAACAACAGATACATCAATACCTTTTCGAAGTAGATAATCAACTAACACATAATTAATTTTAATTCCGTCAATGGGCGAAGCCGTACTCCATACATCACCAACTTTCGTCATCTTGCCTTGTATTATCATGGACCAGATGCCTTCCGGATCGAAAGAATCAGATCTAGCCAAAGATTCTTCTTCTTCTTTCTTTTCTTTAGAGATAGCAATGACATCTTCAGAGACAAATTTTCTTTTCTTCAATTCCGGAGGGGAATCACAAGTGACTACTTCCAATTCCTTTGTCCCAGAGCAAGAACCTTCCTCAAATCAACTTACAATGACCTCACTGGAGCTCATCACATTCTGCAATGATATGAAATTTTTTTTGCACGCACTTCCTTTATCTTCCAAACTTTCCAAGTGCCTGAATATCTGTTTTGCAATGGGAATCTCAGATTCCCACTCATCATCTTTTTTTCTCAGTAGGGATTTTAGAAAATAAATCACCAAATATGTAAGCAAGGATCCAAAATGAAATGGATATCCTTCTCACAGTGTCATTTGTATATTCTTAGTAAGATTGTCAAGAATTAGCTTACAAAGATCAAATTGTACATTCTCCTTTACCATTTTATGTGCTAGATAAGCAGCAATGGCCGAAGTAGAGCCTTCATGATTTCTAAAAAATATTTTATAATAAATTCCATAAGAAACATACCTAACAGAGGCATCACTAATAGTGTTTATCAATAGTGCTCGGGGGTCCTTGTCGACTCCCATCATTTCCTCCACTTCCTTGTATTTTATTGTTTTTTGTCCAAGAATTTCTTTAACGCCGTAGAGTTTGGTAACCGCTTCAATTGCTTCTTTCGAAATGAGATAGGGTTTGTCCAAGATAATGTTTCCATCCTTGAGTTTTCTTAGAAGGAATAAGACAAATTCTTTTTCAAAAAACCAAGGGAATTCTCCCCATATATCCAAACCTAGGGTTTCTATGTTTAGCAAGTCGTTCAATTCCAACCCTAACTCCAATTTCTTTATTTTCTAATGATCAAACTCATCCATGTCAACCCCTTTCAACTTCAGAGGGGTATTCCTTTTAGAAATTTCCATTATAGCTCTCAAAAGTTTAACAAGAAAAATTCTTCAGTTACCTTTCCTTTGTTGTCGCGAGATGGGAAATTCCAGTTACTTATATCAAGCGACCACAATGATTTCTTTGAAGGACTTCAAATTGCTTCAAAGATTCTTCAAGAAGATTCCAAGCACTTCTACAAATTATTCGAATGCATTTGATGACCGAAATGATTTGCGATATTTCCTTTATATTTCATCATTTTTCCCTAATTCGCATTAATTGCAAAAAGCTGACAAACTTCTCTTCCATCTACATTGAGAAACCCTAATTTACTCCACAAATGAACAAGATTGCATCTTTTCTTTCAGTTTCTTTTGCAACACATCTTTCATTTCTTTCTTTACAACATATCCACATTTCAGCATCTGACACACTATACTTTTGGGGGTTTAGTTGATTTTCTGATAGAGCTCCCCCTAAGACCAAGCTAGGTCTAATTCCTGGAGGATTCATTTGCACCGAATGAGGGTACACATGTAGCAGTAGACTCTAATCCTTCTTTCATTTTCCATATTATGATCATTTCCTGCTTAACCTCTTCCTTATCAATCCTTTCCACATTTTCCACTAGAGCAGACTGCTCCTCTTTTCTATTTTTGCATACTTTTGAGATATGTCCTAGTTCCTTGCAATAATAGCAGACTATATTTCTTTGATTTGTCTAATTTTCATTCATCATTGTTCTACATTGGTTTTCTTTGTTTCCAAACATGTTACAGTTATAACAATAGCCATTGAATGACTGGTTTCTATTGAACTTATTCATCATCACTCGACTAACTGAAGATCTGCTTTCAGTAGCTTTATGTCCTATCTTCTTGCATGCATAAAAATGTCCAGAGAAGGGACCAGAAAATTGATTCAGCCTACTCCTACACTCAGTTTCCCTATGACCAAACTTCTTACATAAAAAACAAAAACCATTGAATGATGAGTACCTTTGTGCATTTGGTTGTCTGACAGGTGGTTTCTTTCTAGAATTTATTTCCTACTTTCCTTTTTCTTGAGTCTTCTGATTATTTACTGTATTTGAATTTTTCATTTTTCCATCAACTTCATTTCCTAATCCACTTTTGTCTTTAGAAGGTTTATGTCCTATTATCAATTCATCAAGCTTGGTGGAGCTTGTCTTGAAATCCTCTTCACAGATTTTTGCTTTCTCAAGTTTTGTCTTTAAAGTCATCACTTCCTGTTCAAGCCTATGATAGACATTAGCTTTGCTTTGTATCACTATTTTCAAACATTCTTCATCTTTCTTCTTTTCATCTATCTTCAACTTCAGTTTGATGTTCTCATCATTTGCTTGCTTCAACTCCTCACTCACTTCTCTGTATCTTTCCTTGAATTTATTTAACTACTCTTCCAATTTTTTGACACACTCATTTGCTTCATCAATAATTTCCTTCAGTTCTCTATTTTCAATTTCAACCTTGTCTAGATCTTCAAGGACGGTCTGGAGCTCTTCTTTATCCATTTGTTCAATCTGCAGGATCTCCCTCAAGCTGTTAACTTCTCCAAAGGAACCAAAGCTCTAATACCAATTGTTGAATAAACTAGATACTGAGAGAGGGGGTGAATCAGTATCCACACAAACTCATTGAACAAACACTTAAAAATTTATTGCACCATAGAGCAGATTAAAGTAACAGTTTAACATTAAGTTCCAGAACACATAAACACCATATTTTACGTGGAAAACCCAATAAGGGAAAAACCATGGTGAGGATTAACTCATAGTATATCAAGTTATATTAAAACTAATAATAAGAGGCTCACTACCACAAATAGAAGCTCTCTGCTTACAAGGACTTACTGTCCAAAATGGAGGCTCACTACCTACAAAAAAAGTAAACATAAAATGGCTAATCGCCAAGAGTTGAACTGATAAAGATACACCACATGTGAAAATTTAGTTCCTTTGATGCTCAGAGTATTTTCTGATCTTCAACCACTATTCGCACTTCTCTCATACATACTTCTACTTTTTCTCACATTCTCATTGCTTATCCTTTATTATTTTTTCCCACTTCCACATTTTTCATTCTCTAGGTATCTTGTATAAATACCCGATGTAATCGTATGCATTGGTTAGGTTGACCTAATAGATACAAAACATATTTCCAAGATGATAACTTGTCGGTCTTCATATTAAAGGTAATTATCTTGTGTTATGTAATACCATGTCAGCCAAGATTAACGAATCGATGCCAAACTTGATCAAGTATACGTGCTTCCAACTGTTATAAGCCTTTTTCAAAACCTCATACCATATAGATTATCGGAGGAGATATCCGAACCAGCATACCAGAAATACTAAATCAAATACTAGATGAGATAAGCATGATCTTCACACTGGTATCCAATACCGAACCAACATGGTGACATCAATGACAATATTGAAAAACTTCCAACAGGAACCCTATCTAATTTTGAGGTATGTTTGAGAATGGCTAAATGGGTATTTGAAAAAAGTCTTCTTTCTTTTAGATCAGTTTTGGTTAAAGAGTTATGTCCAAATATCCCTTTTGAAAGGTTATTAGCAACAATGAGGGTTTGTGAAGGGAAACCCACCAATTGATGTCTAAAGGCTTGCAAGAGTGGTTGATTGTGAGTGATAGGAGATTTTTTACCCCTACTCTACATTAGGAATTTTTTTATTTTGTTATGTGGCTTATCAATGATTTTTTTAGTGGTGAATATTTGCCAATTGGCTAATAATTGAAATTGTTGGAGTAATCAAGATAATCACTTGATAATTAATTATTAAGTCCCTTACTACTTTAGTTCACTTAAGCTAAAATCAGGAGTTCTTTTTTATTATTAGATTGGGCTAATTATAGGTCTAGTTGTCTCATTGCATGAGATTAAGACACTTGTCACAATCTAATGCAATCCTCATCTAGGGTTTACTTTTTCATGCTTTTATAAGCATGTACATTCATTGTAATAATTCAAATTAATACATTGCACATATCAATTCTCTTTTGGATTCAATCTTTTCTTTCTTGGTTGCATAGCAAATCAATTGCTTTGATCTTTATTTTCTGATAGGATAATTGCTTGCAGGTGATTTTTGGGTGTTGTGGAGTTCAATCATCCACTTCAACACGATATTAGAGCTCCAAATCTATAGCTTCCTATTTGAATTCTGAGAGATCCAGCCTTGAGGGAAAATCGACTCATCTTAGGGAAAAACAGGCATCACTATTGCATCCAAAACAATTGAAAATCTCAAGAACACCTATTGTTTCATTGATTTTTGAACAATTGCAAAAAACAAAAAAAATAAGGGCACAAGATTTGAGGCAAAATTTGTACGATCTGTATAGTCATTGTATGGATCTGTACCCTTGTCTGCAATAAATTTTTGTATAGGTACAATATTTTTTTCAAAAATATTTCTTTGGTTTTTTTTAAATTGTCCCATTGATAAAAAATACAAGTTTTAAATATTCTTTTCCCTGTCAAATAAAAAAAAATCATTTTATTGCAAAAACAAAAAAAAAGCAAAAAAAATAGCAAAAAAAATAGCAAAAAAGGTTTTTTTAATTGTAAAAAGTTCTTATAGCACTATCTACCAACTCAAATGGTACTATACCACCTTCTTGTGGTCGCATTTGCTCGTATGGCGACCCAGAACCTGCGGTCCCCTTGCCGCCATCGATGATCATTCAAATGTTGGGTGGTAACCTCTAGTTGTCAAAAAATATTTTCAATGACTGAAAAAGAAAATTGGCGAACAAAATCTTTAGTGATTCCAATAGTATATTTCGGCCTATGACAATTTTACCGACAAGGGCAATTTTTTCTAGCAATAGAGAATTTTTGGGAATCTTCTTTTGACGTCCAATCGGCCATCAAATTTAACCTAGTGCTTTGCTAATATCAACAATTGTACGAACCTCTAGCCCCCCTCCTAGCCCCCATTTGCCTTCACGAAGTGTTTTTTCTTTTCTTTTTGGCATAACTTGGGCATACAATGTCATAATTCAGAAAACAAGATATCGTCAAAAATCTGGTTCCAAGAACTTTCTAGTGGTGTAGGTTTCATCATTAGATTTTGCTGCTAGTTCCTGGTATTCTCAGTCAAAGTTAGATCTTTATTTTGTGCTTCTAAACTCATAACTTTTTGCCTGTCTCTCCATTTTTTGTGATTCAAGTGGCATTGGAAAGGTATTTCAGATCTCTTATGATCTATTCATGCACTTTTTCTAGAATCTACCCCAAGTACATTTTATTTAGTTTTTAGTTTTTTCATACTTTTGCCAATTACTTGGACATCTTGGCACCTGGAAAGGATTTGTTTGCGTAGGATGACATCATTTGATTTGCTTTATTAGTATTGAGATTATTGGTCTCTGATTTTTTCATTTGAGTGAGTATCATGGGTTTTTTTGTTGATCCTTTTGTGATCAACTTGGATAAGGATAACTATGAGTCTTGGTGAAATGGCATCCTGACAAATCTTAAGTGGCTTGATATTTTTCCCTATCTATATGGCCTCATACCTACACCAGACACACTAGGGGTTTTATCAGCATGGGGTGTCATCAGAGATCATATTATAAGGGATATATGTTCTAGTATTGATTTTGACACTATGTGTGTTGTATCATACATTGAATGTCTCCACACACTTTGGAATCATCTTTGGGAGATCCATGAAGAAGCTCATATCTCTCTATACCTAGAGGATCTTGTTGTTGATTGTCTCATCCCTTTTACAGATGCAGAATTCATACCCTTTGACGATGATACTTTAGAGGAGCTTGAGTATATCATAGGTATTGCATGTTCTGATGGTTCAGAGACTTGTCTTCATGTTCCCACTCTTCAAAACAAGATTTAATCATCATATTTTGTTGTTCCTAATCAATTTGATATCACCACACTTTTTTCCCTTATTGTTTCAATGCAACAGGACATTCATCATCTTCCAAACATAGCTACTTGGGATTCATATCTTGCAGACATATCATCCTTGTTTGTAGAGTCCTATATTATAGATTTAGAGTATTATTTTGAGGACATTCATTTCCTCTTTGTTGACAGTCACATCAACATTGTTGGTCGACCATTTTCATCACCTTTGCAACTTGTTCTATATCAGTCTTCACAAGATTTTTGATCGACATCATCGCTTTTTAACATGTGAACACATGAGTAGTTTTCAGAGGCACACATCCAATCCTGGTTCACCCATTCTTTTAGATTGGCTTCGCCAATCACCAGTGGATCTATTTCTTTTGAAGGGGATAAATGTTGTTTGCAAGCATTGGATCATATTTTGTCTTCAAGCATTCATCATTGGCACAAGAGTTATTACTTTATGGGGGGTTCATATCCTCATTTTATCTCTTCTATTGGGGGTACATTAATTGTACTTGTGTGATAGAAGCAGTCCTTGGGGGGTCACATTGAGTCCTCCTTCTATCATTCTTTCACTAGTGTAGTCACTTTTTTTCTCTCTTTTGGAGAGGATTTTTTCCCATGTGGTTTTCTCCTTTTCTCTAGTTATGAGAAATTCATTTTATTTTGTACATGGGTACCTCATTAGGACTTGTATTCAGGACCCATCCACACATCCATCATTGAATTCTACATCAGGGTTTTTAGCTTCTCCCTAAGTTGATCTTAAGGGGGGTGTTGGAGTAATGAGGATAATCACTTGATAATTAATTAATCATTAATTAATTATTAAGTCCCTTATTACTTTAGTTCACTTAAGATAAACTTAGGATTGCTTTTTTATTATTAGATTGGGCTGATTATAGGTCTAGTTGTCTCATTACATGAGATTAAGACACTTGTCACAATTTAATGCAATCCTCATCTAGGGTTTTCTTTTTCATTATTTTATACGCATGCAAATTCATTGCAGTAATTCAATTCAGAACCATTCAAGTTAATACATGTTGCACATATCAGTTCTCTTCTAGATTCAATCTTTTCTCTCTTGGTTGCATAGAAAAACAGTTGCCTTGATATTTCTTTTGTGGTAAAATAATTGCTTGCAAGTGATTTCTAGGTGTTGTGGAGTTCAATCATCAACTTCAACAAAAATTTGGAATCAAAATTTGGCTAATAGTTCAAGATGTAATGCAATTTGAATCACCACATTTTTATAAAATTTTATTATAGTCTATTTAAATCGGCAATTGCCATAATATTGAATACATGATTAGATTAGTTTCGCCTAAATTTTATAAGTTATAGTAGAAATCTAAATTAATTTTCCAATAGTATATCATAACTATTATTTTCTTTAGGCCCATATTTCCACTCTTTAGTATTCACGACTGATTTAAAATATAGTCTAACACCCCTTGTATTCCATGACGTAAAATGTACCCACAATTTGTAATTTTTATGGGGCCCAAAATTGCTTTTGGATCATTAAAATTATCAACGATCCAAAAGCAATTTCGAGCACCATGAGAATTATAAATCGCGAGTACATTTTACCTAATAGAATACAATGAGGGCCATTAAATTATATTTTAAATTAATGGTGGTAACTAAATATTATGATTCTACCCCTTAAACCCATCAATCATTTCCATCCTTGAGTCCCTACTTTTTCATAAAAATTATTTTGTTAAATGGAAGGATTCATCATCATAAATAATGTATTTTCCAAGATTCGCCAAGATTTTTTTTTTTAAAATGTGATGTAAAAACAAGTTCCAATTAAATTAATATTTTTTTGAAAAAAAAAGGAAAGATTCACCGATAGAAATTAATATTTTTCCAAAAAAATGAAAGATTCACCATGATTTTATATCATTTTTTAGGGGATTTCTTAAAGTTATCATTGGTGGCTTATACTTTGTTTGTATGACTACATGTATAAAAGAGAAATTAACTTAATAATAATCATTAGACTTGTCTTTACACTTCATGCTATTAGATTATAAGTTCTCTTCAAGCCAAACTGATGTTGGGAGGTTTATCTTCCTTCAATGTGTAGGTTTAAATACCTTTCCCATATGTAATAGAAGCTTTGAGGGAGTTACTTGTAGATTGGATTGGTGACTTCACTTAATTATTGCACCATTGTATTAGACCACTTTTGTATATGGTGAATCAACACATTGGCTTATGGAATTAATGTGTATTATTAAGGGTTGTAGTTGTAACCCATTGTACTAATATGCCCAATGTACTTGTTTAAGGGTTATACTATTCATATTCATCTATGTATTGATGTAATTATGAGATTATATTTTTAATTTTCTACCCCTTCATATTATTTTGTTGTATGTGTACATTCATAGTATGTGATATAATTATGTTATTATTTAAAGTAAGAAAAAAATGTAGTTGTATTTTAAGGCATCTTACTCTTCCTACTAGTTGTTATAAGTCCATTTCACACATGCTTGAGTGACATGTTGCTACATCATGGTATTTAAAGACATTTAATATACACTTAGTCCATAAGGTACATCAAGGAGAAATGTATAGAATACAATTAATATTCTAAAGGGTAGTAAAGAATTAGATCCACATCATTATCATATAGGCCATCTAGGTGTTTGTATATGTCGTCAATATCATTCATCTAATCTACTAATGAGGTTTTACCTCAAATAATCCATTCATCAATTGAGTTGGCAAACTCTTAAATGGCGTCCTTAGAAACTAACTTGATAAGTTCAAATAACAAGAGGATGTTGACACTCAAAATTTCAAGGGTACATTCTAACCAATCATTCTTTTGCATCATAAATCAAATATATGCAATATATCAAATCCATGACAATCTAGATTGAGCCCAAAATATTATAATTTGAATTATAAAATTTCCAAAGACATTATATATTTATAAAAAAAATGATAAATTACAAATAAATTTTAAACAATAAATATAAATGGATAAATAGATTCTTCCAAATAAAACCTCATTAATAAATTAGATGAATGCTTTGCAGAGAGATATCTCATTTTCTCGTAGCACTGAATACAGATCTTGTAAGATTAATATTATCATTCCAATCATTCCAATATTAATTTTAAAGATAAATTTGAATTATACATAACTTTGATACTAACCTCTCTCATAATTTTCACAAATATCTATGTCAATTTGCATTTATTTGGTTAGCCTTTATTCCATTACACATCTAGGTTACATAGTTTATTTGAAGATGCATAGGAGGGACGCGGGAGTCTAAGAAACTACAATTATTGTGAGGACAACCTACAGCTCATCGCGTGGGGCTGCATTGGGAGAATACAATCTTGTTTGGAAAAGTTCCTTCAGATTAGTAGGTTGTATTATGGGGTGGGATCCTCCCCACATTGCTTCTGCGAACTGTCTATGAATGCTCTCTGTTACATGGTACGAATCCCACCATACATAATGATTTGGATCCTCACAAAGCTCGTATTCCTTAACTTCCCTCTGCCCCCCGCAGCTGAATATTCCTCCATAACCTCCACTCCCACAGCACGCCTTCACCCCTTCCTCAAATCCTGTAGCACAATCAAACAGAACATAAAACAGAATTATATACATTGTGGGGCAGATTTGTATTTGTATTTGGGAGGATGTATTAGCAGGGATGAATCCATACCATATTGAGATGGTTGCTCTAAACGATCGTTCAAGAAGTCGAAGAAGTTTGCATCGGCAATGGTAAGTCCCTCTAAAGCAGAGGCAAGGGCTCCGAAGGCTGTGGATAACGCAGAGTTATGCGCTCTGGCCAGAGCAGAGGCCGCATCAAGACATCCGCCTTTGGGGTCGTTGGCTATTGCTCTCATGATGGGTAGGCACCCCAATGGTGACAGCCCAAGGTGCCCAAATTTTCTGGCTCCCCTGGAATACAAAATCTGCATTCAGTGCCATAAGAAAATTAGATCATCTTGTGCAAATTTCATAACAGCCCTTAAATTTTGAGGATCTTAGTCAAAAGATCAAAGCAGCCCTTTTCTGCTTTGAACTGAAATTATTTTAAGTAATTTTGGGATATGTATGGAGGGAGAGACAGAACTTAATTATCATCCTTATCATCTCACCTGTATTGCCTTGGTGACATTTGTGACCACCATGCCCACATACTCTTCTGGAGGATGCAGCTGCTGCATCTTGGGATTGCCAAGGTACCCACCAAGATAGTCATTGCTACCAATGCTAAAGAAATACACCGCCTCTGAAAACATTTTCTCTGCTTCAGCAGGCCCCAATTTTTCCACAAGCTTGTTTTGGACCTCCTCGAATTGACCCAATTGTTTCTGCAAATCCACAACCTGAATTGACCCCCAACCCCACACCCCATAAGAAAACAAGAAAAACTCAAGATGTTCATGAAGTTGTAGAGTAAGCTTTTGGATTCAATCGTATATGTTTTTTACTCTTTCGGATCAGTATGATTATCAGATAGAAGAAAGTGTGATCCGAAATGTCGACCAAAAAACATACACAATTGAATCCAAAAACTTACTCTACAAAAAAACCTATTTCAATAGCTTTTCATTTGAATTTCCAAAGTCAAAGTAGAGAAAAAGTAAAGAAACACACAAATCCTTCATTGGTCTCAGGCAGAATTCCTGCTCCACCTGATGCGAAATTGGCGCCGTTAGAGAAATCAGCCTCAGGTTGTAAGAATGGTGGAACAGGTGGTAGTTTGGCATATTCAGCTTACACAACAGCCATATGAAAAAAATTTAGCCACCCAACATGAAAAAAAGCTGCAGAATAAAAGACTCCAAAACATATTTTTATAATTAAGTGGTACCTATAAAATCCACGATTACCCTGCCTTCAGAGAACCGGCCTGTTGGTCTGTCAAAGAAACCATTGTTTCCATATGGAGGATGGTCTGCTCGGAACTGGGGAACAGTAGAAATGTAATTATTGTTACCGGGATCAACTGTAGAGTCTCCAAATATGAACAAGGCAACTCCATCTGTCTCAGAATCTGCTGCAAATGTTTGATGCTGTAGTACAAAGAACACAGTAAAGCAAAGAATTGCAGTGAGCTTACTATCCATGGTAAAATCTATCTAGAAGATGGCTGACATGCAGGGTTGCATAAATTTTAGACAGTAAGGAATTAAAAGGATTTTACGTACTCAGTAAGTTTGTCGACATGAATGGCATATAAATACGCACAACTAGCTCTGACATAAGTAATAATTCATATGGGTTTTCTCCCGGGGCGGAGACCACCAAGCTGCGGTTGCGGAGAGAACTAGGGTGCTAATGAACAAGTCTGTGTTTGGTAGCCAAATATTTATTGAAATTTTTATTCTGGACGCACATTCGACCGACTTGGTTTAATACACGAGTGTAAAGAAATAAAGCAACTGTATATCGATATAATTTATATAAGACGTCTACAGATATCGTAATTTATTTAAGGCCAAATTATTATTTTAATAGATAAATTTAAAAAACATAGAATTATTTTATTTAATTAAGATTTTTTTAATTTGAAGGATAAATTAAGATTTTTTTAATGTTAAGGATAAATATTTTTAATCATGAATAGATGAGGTTACAAAGGGGACCTCATCTCCAATAACATTCTAGTAGGATTTCAACATTAGTGATAAGAATCACAACAACATGAATTAACCATCACACCATGTTAATACTGACTTGTTTAATTAAGATTTATAAATATTTACATTTTTCTTTTTATTAAAGAGTTTTTCATCTATATTATTTATTTTATTTGTACTTATAATTGTTTTTCAAAATATTGGATAAAGGAGAGAGTTGTCCATCGAAAAATTTCACTCTGAAACGAAGGACTAGTGCATGTGTGAAGGGTCTGGTGGTAGGGTTCGCCCGCGGGTCGTGGAGGAGGCTTGGCCCTCCTCCATGATTCTCCATTATTTCTCCCGGTGTACAACGCTCTTGCCTTGCGCTTGGTGGTATTTCCTTTATTTATGTTTGTTGTGGGTGTGACGGGGGCATCTCGCCGGTCGATCCGCCTGTGTGAGGTCGCATGTGTGGCTTCGTGGAGTTAATCTGAAATGATGGTTGGGGATACGGATCCCCTAGATGGTTTTATTAATGAATCTACCAAAGAAAATGTAAATAACGCGCCTCCCAAATCATTCAAAGATATTGTTGCCGAAGAACGAAGTCGGCTTCCATAGGGCGCCAAGTTTGTACTCGAGGGATTCAGTGAAGTGCAGGAAGATGGAGGAGAGGAACAAGGTAAGCACCCCCCATCTCCTCCATTGAAAGTTGTGTTGATTCCTAACGAAACCCTAGATGAGGCAATTGTTGAAGAGGATGTAACTAGATTGTTAAAAACTGCTATATTTTTTACTGTTGTCGATACCAATAGGGTTCTGGAAAGGAAATATATGGAGGAATGGTTTCATAATATTTGGGAAAAGAAACTAGGGTTCCAATTCTATTATTGTCGTATGGTGCAAAAGGGATTGTATGTCATTTTCTTTAACAATCATAATTCTCAGGAGGAGGTAATAAAAAACAATTTTGGAATGTTGAAAAAGTTATCTTCCGTGCTCTAGCATGGATTCCTGAGGCACTGGAAGAGGAAGTTTTGGCACTCTCCAACCTTAGATGGTTGGTTATTAAACATGTTCCTCCTCGTCTCTAGAAGTATGTTCTACTCTTGTTGGAACCGTATGGAAATGTGTTAAAAATTGATGATACCAAAACCCCTTTTTCGCATTTTGATGCGTGGGCCTTGGTATCCCTCTCCTGGAATTGATCTTCCAATTTTTTTGGAAATTAAGCTAAAAATGAACAGTGTTTGTTGTGAATTAGAAACCCTTGGAAGGTTGAATGCTTGTTATTTGTGTAGACGTGAAGGCCACATCAAAAGAAACTTCCCATTAATAAGGAATAAGACTAAGAGTAAATCCACCTATGGCGAAGGTAGTAGAAATAAGAAGCAACCCTCGACAATGGATGGGTAGGCGGATGGTTATGAAAATAATGTGGAGAGAACTTTGGAATACAATCCTACTCTAAAGAAATTAGATGAGAGGTATTCTCCCTCAAACCCTAAGGCCATTAATAAGAGAAAAAATGATTCACCTTTGTAGGTGAATGTGGAAGCAACCAAAATTAATAAAGATGCATCTCGTGTCGAGGATTGCATGGCATCCTTAATACATGAAATTGAGAACAGTAAAGTGAATGGAAATGTAGAGAATGAGAAAACTATGAAAGAAAAGGAGGATTTTGAATCAACCCATCAAATAAGGTCTGATAAACTGGTAAATAATGTCAAACTTAATGCTCAACAATTGGCATTGCAAAAAATAAGGCAAACAAAAGAACCCAAAGAGAGAAATTCAAAACCACCCAAAGTGGTGTACTCCTTTAATTCTAAATATTTTAAGGAGGATAATGCAGTGGAACTTCAATCCGAGTGTTGCCCCTTGGAAATAAGTGGGGAGAAACCAGTACATGGTGTTGAAATTGAAATTGAGCCTTCGGACAATGAGAACTATTCTCAAGAGCATGAGGAGGACCGAGAGGGAATTCCCACCGAAGGAACTAATGTGGATCCTAAGGACCTACACTCGAATGGTCTGGAGGACATATTGGAAACTCCTATTATCCTTAACACTGTGTCTTTTGTAAATGGGAATGAAAAAGTGGATGAAATTTTGGTCCCAAATCTGGCAATGAATCCTCTTAAACCCTTTGGTGGAGTGGTGACTTATGATGGATTTGCATCACAGTCAGGCATGGAGTCTGCAAATGACCTAGGGTTGTTCTCTACTAAGGAGACCATCAATGGAGAAGAGACTCCCATGGAGGTCATAATAAAAAAGACCCGAAGATATAGGAAAAAGAAAGGAGTGGAGATTAGTAAACCCCTCAGATAAAGACCCCAATCAGCTCCAAAAGGACAAAATGAAGAAGCTTAGTGGGATTGTATTGCCTCCTAATGCCAAAAGAATGGAAGTAGAAAATAGGCTTCCCAAATGTTTTGATAATTTCAAATGTGACAAGGGACCTCCACCCAATGAATAATCATAATGGATGTTAATTCCATATCCTGGGATGTAAGGGGATTTGAAACCCCAAATAGGAAGCATGTTGTCAGAAGATTCCTTGCACAAAAGAAGGAAAAGGACTTTGTCCTACTGCAAGAGGTTTTAAAGCTATTGGCTTCACCATAGAAACTAGTTTGAGGGTGATATGGAAAGAAGCAACTCAGTTTTCCACCAATCATGAAAAGGGAAAAGGGGGAGTTGTAATTCTGATGGAAAATAATTGGTCACATTTTGTGGATAGCTTTGGAACCTCCCCTTGAAACCGAGATGTCAGGGTGATTGTTAAAAGAAAAGAAACGGGTAAGTGCATTAATCTGTGACACAATTTTGGCTCATAAGATGCCACTTTTTTTCTGAAATCAGGAAAATCTGATTTGCTCGAGAAAATGAAGATAGTTACGCTCAAAATTTCAAGATGTGGCAAGAACAAAAGTTGAAGTGCTCCGAGTCTAGTTTCTAAAATACTATTGGTTTTTGAAATTAATGAAGATTAAGGGTCTCAAAAAGGGGGGAGGGGGGGCAAAACAGGTCTTATTTTTATCAAAAAAAATAGCATAGCGCCTGAGGGCTCCCCCCTTTTTGGTTAACTTTTTTTTAGAATTTCAAAAATCCCAACAGTGAGAAATTAGCTAACACCATGTAGTTTATCCTCCTTCTTTCGGATAATTTTTTTAATGAATATATAACATTTTATGAATTTTCAAAGTGGACACACCCTGAAAAGCTGAAATTTGAGCGTGCTCCCCCCCAAATTTTTTGCAAACAAATCGATGTTTTTTTTTTTTTCATCATGTGTAGAATGGAGTCTAGTTTCAAAAAACTTAATTTGTTTCACATTTCGATGAACGTGTAAAAATCTATCCTAAACCTAGCACATGTTGGTTTTTGACCAAAAACGAAGGCATTTACAATAGAAGCCATGGATCAAAACCTTAACTAAATCAAAATGAAAAAAGAATTATATATTTAGATAGCTGAGATAGAGGTTAACACTATCATGGTTTTTTTTTAAAACTTGCATTGAAAGATGTGCAAATGAGATGGGAAGCACGGTCAAAATTATGAGAAAATTTAGCAAATCCTGTTAATTAACACGTCTAAAACAGGGCTTTTGGCGTGCGCCAAATGTGATGATTCATTTGGTGAGTGCCAAATGGCCTGCTTTGCACAGAACTAGATTTTCGCTTTCTCTGTTAGGGAAACTATATACATGAAATAAACATTTAAGTATAAGTTGACATTTACATATGGACATTTACTTTCTTATACTTTAAGTTATATTTAATGTATATATAGGCAAGATGTTTGAGAGTGGTTTCAGATCTCTAAGAGTTATAATGCAAATTCTAGTTTTTGGAAGATCTTAAAAATTTTAGACTTAGTCAAATTTTAGTAATCAGCATGTCAAATTTTAGTAATCAGCATGTCAAATTTCAGTAATCAAGAGGTCAAATTTTAGTACTCAGGAGGTCAAATTTCATCTTTATCTCTCTATCTCACTCATTTTCATCTCTTATTCTCTAGACCTCTCTCTCTCTCTCTCACTATCTCCATCCCTTTATCTAACAATATCTTCCTTGAGCTCAAGAACTATGTCTCTACATGTCCATCTCTCTCTCCTTCCCTCTCCAATATCTATCTCCCTCCCTCCTTCCCTCTCTACATTTTTCTCTCTCATCCCTATCCTTTAATCTCTATATATCTCTCTCTACTCTCTATACCTACCTATCCCTTCCTCCCTCCCTCTCCTCTCTTTCTCTCTCTCTTTGCTTCCCTCGCTCTCTCCTCCCCTCTCTACTCTCTATCTTGTCATTCTCTCTCTCCTTCCCTCTCTAGTTCTCTCTATCTCACTTATCTCTCCTTCCCTCCCTCCCTCTAATTTTCTCTATCTCCCTCTCTCTCTCCTTCCCTTTCTACTTCTCTTTATCTCACCTCTCTTTCTCCCCCTCTCTCTCTCTCTCCCTCTCTCTTCATTTCACCCACCTTTGCTCTCTACTTCTCTCTATCTAACCTATCCCTCTATACATCTCTCTCTCTCCCCCCTCCTTCCATCTCAATCTCTCCACCTTCCTCCTTATCTCTCTAATTTTAAGCTCCATCACACATCTCTATCACCTATCTCACTTCTCTCTTTCCCCTTCCCTCTCTACTCTCTTTCTCTCTATCTCACCCCTCTCTCCCTACCTATTCATCCCTCATCTCTCTTATCTCTCTCACCTCTCTCTCTCCATCCCTACCTCTTCCTCCCTCTCCCCTTCCCTCTATTTTTCTCTTTATCTCCTCCTCCCTCTATCTACCTAGACCTCTCTCTATTTTGTCTCACCTCTCTCTCCATCCCTACCTCTCCCTATATCTCTCCTTTCATATCTACTTCTCTCTACCTAGTTGTCCCTCTATACCTATTTCTCTCTCCCTCCTTGCCTCCTCTCTCTCAATATCTCCACCTTATTTCCCTCTCTAATTCTCTCTCTATCACCTCTTTGTATCTCTCTCCTCCCTCTCTACTCTCTCTATCTCTCCCTCCCTCCCCCTCTTTCTATCTCTCCTCTCTCCCTCCCCCTCTTTCTATATCTCTTTGCCCTCTCTCTACCTATATATCTCTCCTTCTATCTATCT